>PVJS01055185.1:0-12722 GCA_004027185.1 Glis glis | reverse complement strand
TAAAAAAGGGCTGGGGGCCAGCTCAGAGGTAGAATGAATGCCCTTGGATTCAATCTCCATTAACACACACACACACACACACACACACACACACACACACAGGACTGGTGGTATATCTCAGAGGTAGAATGCCCCTGAATTCAATCCCCAATACCAAAGAAAAAAAAAGAATGGATATATGTCACCTTATTCTGTCCAATAAGAGATGAGAGGATGTCAGGTAGAGGCTTCTGGTAAAGATTTTCTAATTATTCCAAGAAAGCAATAGGAGAAGCCGCCTCTCCTCTCCCATTGGAAAGCACTGAGTCTTTAGGCAATGCATAAAACTATCCCTCTGCCTGAAGTTAAACCAATAATAAAGATGGCTCTAGGCAAATGGTGTTGAAATCCTGGATCCTTCTTGACATCATTTTATCAGGGAATCAACCATTCTGCGCATGCTCCACCTATGGATATTTCCTTATATGAGCTAATACCTCTCCTCTGGCTTACAGCATTTTGACTGAGAATGTCTTGATTCCAAAAGCAGGCTACCGAAACTTTCTATCTGAATGTATTTCTCACCCACCTGTTTTAAAATTTGTTTTCAAGTTATTATTTCAAGATACAAAAAAACATAGCGTAGTTGTACTGCTAGATTTGGAAACCTGACACTTCACAAGGAATGTAAATAGTCTGACATTTTGAAGATTTTAGAGAGAAATGTCCTTTGTTAAATTTCTACAGGCAAATCTCACAGCTGGGTAGCAGTATATTCAGAGATAATAGCCATTAATCTTATGGGAAAGCAATGTCTTTGAAGTTCAGACCACTTAGACGCACACATATTTGCCAGTCTTATACACAACACAGAGAATTTTGGTTTTAACCTGTCATTTCTAATCACATTCAAATGTTCACCAGAGCAACCAAACAAATGAGAAAAACTTAAAGTCATGGTTTCAGAAATAATATAAATTATAAATTATTTCTCTCATTGTAGCATTTGAACTTCCTATACTCATTCACCCCACAGATATTTACTGAGGTCATACTATTTGTTAGGTGTAGAAATAAAGAGGCAAAATAAATCCCTTAAGGGGATCAGAGGCTATAAGCCCTGTCATAGAACTTTCTGTAATAGTGGAAATGTCTAAAGACACTTAAGGTGTGCCTATTGCAAGTTAGAGATAAAATTTTAACTGAATTTAGATTTAATGAAATTTATTTACTTATTTACTTTAATTATTATCTTATTTGTACAAATTTATGGTATACAGGTGTGATAATTTGATACATGCATAGAGTGTGTAGTGATCAAATCAGGGTAGTTAACATTTCCATCCCCTTAAAATTTTCTTGATTAATGCCTAATAATTGTACATATTTATGGCATACTGTACAATATTTCAATACATGTATACATGTACTGATCAATTCAGGGCAATTAATGTTTCCATCTCCTTATCATTACTTTGTGCCTTCAAACTACTCTCTTCTGTTTATTCATAGAATACATAATAGATTTTTGTGGTACTAGAGAATTGATCCCAGGGGTGCTCTACCAATGAGCTACCTCTCCAGCCCTTTTTATTTATTTTTTTTTAATTTTGAGACAGGGTCTCACTAAGTTGCTGTGGCTGGCTTCAAACTTGTGATCCTCCTGTCTCAGCCTCCCATGTACTGGGATTACTGACATGTGTCACCGCTTCTAGCCAATATATAATTGTTTCTCATAAACTATAGTCACCCCACTGTGCTACAGAACACTAGACCATTGAATTTAAATTTAAATAGCCACATGTACCTACTGGCTACCATAGTGGATATTGCAAGTGTAAATGGTAAAGTAGACAAGAATATCAAAGGTGATGATGTATCATGATAAGTAACACAAAAAGAGATACATGTGGCTCTACAAAGTAGAACTCTGGGGGAATAACACCTGTATAACTCAGCCTGGGGATAGGGAGAAAAATACGAAAATACATCTGATGATAGTAACCCTTGAACTGAGTCCTAAATGACAAGAAGAAGTTAATCACTGAATCTACTTTCTGTCTCTCTGAAGTTAAAAAAAAATTGCATTTGAATGGTCTACCTTGTCATGAAATTAACCTGCTCCATTTTTTCAGTATAACCATTTCGCTAGTTCGCTAGTTCGCTTCATACATTTATTTCCTTGCATCAAGCATATTCATTGTATACATACATTAGAATTTTCCTGAATCCCTCACTCTACATTTGATCCAGGAGAATTCATATCTAAAACATTTTTATGTTAAATACGTGACGTAAAAATACATGTGCCAATTTGAGTTAGATATCTGCTAACTTGCTGCCAAGTGCATAGTACTACCAAACTAATTTTATTTAAGCCCACTCCATGTGCACTTTTTCCCATGAGTTTTTAATTTATTATTCAGAGTACATATTTGAAAAATTGTATTCCCATTTTTATAAACGGTAAGTATGTGGAATTGGTTTTTTTTGTGTGTTTTCCTTAAAATTCGAGAGAGTCACCGGGCGTGGTGGCGCATGCTTATAATCCCAATACTTGGGAGGCAGAGACTGGAGGATCCGGGTTCGCGGTCAGCCTCAGCTACTTAGTGAGGCCCTCTGCAACTTTGTGAGACCCAGTTTCAAAGTAAAGTATAAAAAATAGGGCCAGGGGTGCAGCTCCGAGGTAGAATGCCCCTGGGTTCAATCCCCGGTACCACAAAAAAAAATTCTAAGGAGTCATTTCTAACCACTGGAGCTTTCTCTGAAGCAACGAGGCTCACTTGCCTCTGGACCAGCACAGGTGCTGACCTCTGTGAACTAGTTCTTGGCCCAATAATCTGCTCCATGAGCCCTAAGCACAACTATCTGTCTCTCCTCATGGAGAGAAACTGGGCATAGCTGCATCTTCAAGTACAGTGGGCTTTAAAAGATTAATAGATGAAGAGTGGGGAGGACAGATGGGAATTGGGGAACTGCTGACAGCAGAGTATTCAGGACCTGAGCAACGAAGAAATGGAAAGTTCATAGCACTATAATTCAGGTGCTAGAAGTCTGAGTGCAACGGCCCAGGTTCAAGATGAAGACACAACTAGGGGCAGCACTGTCAATGCTGAAAGACAGAGAGGGCCAAGGCTTTAAAGTAGATGATTGGACACATAGTGTCATTGGCGTGAAAACTGTGTGGCCTAGCCGGGTGTGGTGGCGCACGCTTGTAATCCCAGTACTTTGGGAGGCAGAGACCGGAGGATCTGGGTTCACGGCCAGCCGCAGCTCTCTCTCTCTCTCTCTCTCTCTCTCTCTCCCTGTCTCTCTCTCTCTCTCTACTTAGTGAGGCCCTCTGCAACTTCGTGAGACCTGGTTTCAAAATAAAGCATTAAAAAAATAGGGCCGGGGGTGTAGCGTGGAGGTAGAATGCCCCTGGGTTCAATCCCCAGTACCGCAAAAAAAAAAAAAACCAAAAAAAAAAAAACTGTGTGGCCTGAGCTGGTTTCTTTTAAAGATAGGGAGGGATTCCATTGGATTTGAAAAACAGTGGGTTACAAGAGTGCAAATCTGGAGGCCAGCGATACAGACTTCAGAGGCCTCACTGCCAGGGGCAAGACAGACAGCAAGGAGAGCAAAAAATATCCATGACACGACATAGGGAGCAAACACACAGATGACCTGATGCTCTGGGAAGTCTTGGAAGAAGCTGTGAGACCCGGATGGAAATACCAAGTCACACGATTGGAGCAGGCTGGACCTTGACCTGAGGGGAATGAAAAGCCAGGGGTCTGTGGTACCCACTGAACAATGGAGAATATGTTCCCAGGGTGCCTTACTCCAGCCAAGAAAGTTTGATGGAATGGCTAAGATCTCTGCCCATGCCACCATTTAGCCCATTTGAAATTCTGTCTCTGCTACTTCCTGGCTGTGTGACCTTGGACAAATCACATCAGCTTTCTGCATCTCAGTTTCCTTCTCTCTAAAATACTGACAGCAACAGTGCCGTGTGAGTCAGAAGAGGAATGGAGTACATAGATAGAATTTATGGCAGATGGAGAAGAAAGGAAATGGTTGTTTAGAGTTGGACATTTTAAAGACGACAGCTGTGAGCTGTAATGGTGGCAGGGATGAGCATCAAAGGGGAGGTGACAATGGGAACTCATGAAGTGCTGGAGGTCGAGAAATTGGCAGACAAGGGTGTTGGGAAATGTCCTCACTATGAATGTTGAAGCAAAGGAGAGTAAAGATAAGGAAGAATGGAAGGAAAATGAAGTCTTTCCCAGTGGCATTTGTAATTTTAACACCACCAGTAGATATTAATTGGCCAAATAGGCCAGCCTTTGATCAGCAGCTTACCTACCTTTACTTCATTTTCTGCTCTAAATGATCCTGCAAAGTTAACATTTCTCCCCTTCCTACAAAAGAGAAATTGATACCCACGTGATTTGTGTACAATGCCCAAGTTCCCACACATGGGGCATGACAAAGGGACCCTAAGGACCTGGGCTTGTCTAGCCTCAGTCATGTCAGTGGAGAAAAGGAAAGTGTAAGCAAGATCTTGGGCCTCCATGGTGGAATAAGTGTTGGGCTTAGATGGCGATGTTGAAGGACAGCAAGGAAGAATGCAGGAGACGTGTGTATGCAAGACCAAAGTGTATTCACTGTTGCTTTCTGTATTCACAAGCCTAAAGGAGAACCAAGTGGTTTGCATCCTTCCTTTCTGTTATGGCAGTTGTGCACTTAACTGGGAAAGCTCTTTGCTTTGGGAGGAGAATAGTGTTATCATTCAGATTGGCTTGAGCGTCTGACAATGCTTTATGTAGTCTTCTTATTTCCTAACCTAAAACGTTACTCCCCACATAATAGTTCCATATTCTTCTTGGAATGTGTAGCATGATATCCTTCCCTCCCTCCCTCCTAGCAACCTGTCTTCTATGATATATGCTATTTCATCCCTTTAGCAATTGGAAAATGAATTTCTGGAAGCCAGTCTCTTGGCAATTGATGCATTATTTTTTTTCCATTAAAGAGAGTATCCATGCATCCACTAAGAATTGCAGCTTTAAAGTGTTTGGTAATGATCTCTAGTTGCTTGTCAAGCAGCATTGCTGTCTGAACAGGAAAATATAACATTAATATGATTTGCAACCCTTCCACTGGGTTCGCAATTTCCTCCAGCAACACAAAGTGATTTTTCTTTATGCTTAAAATCCATTACAGGTGCTTACTACATTTGGTCTCCTTTGGAGGTACGTCTTCTAGTCTGACATAGGAAAAAGTTGAAAATGTTCTGAGTAATCCTTCCAGCCCCACCATCTTTTAACTCTGATTTATTCCAAAGCTGAAAGTATTCATCACTAGTTGAGCTAAAATAAACTAACTCTTATGACATATAATTAAATTACTGGCAGAAATAAAATCTAAAATTCCTCCAGAGTACTTTACATAAACATCAGCCGAATAATTGAGTTGAGGTAAAATATTTTGTTGAAAGGCCAAAAAACGTCACCTGAAGGAGTTTGGTTCCTTAATCTCTGACATTGTTTAATTTTATTCATAATAATTACAGAAAACAATTTACTTTCTTGTAAAATTCCCTATTCTTTTAGCTTCTCTTTGCCTTCTTCCTTTTTCTATATCCTTACCAGTAACTGGGAATGAAAATACAATGAAAACATTTAAACTTTTTTATGGTACTGGGATTAAACCAAGGGGCACTCTGCCTCTGAGTTATGTCCTCAGCCGGATTTTATTTTTTATTTTGAAACAGGGACTTTTTAGGTTGTTAAGAGTCTTGCTAAGTTGCTAAGATTGGCCTAGAACCTATGATCCTCCTGTTTCAGTCTCCCAAGTACTGGGATTACAGGCGTATGCCACCACACCTGTTCGAAAACATTTAAACTTCTAGCTGATAACCTTTCAAGATCAGGCTAAATGAAATTATGCATATACACAATATTCACATTATCTAAGTTAAA
This sequence comes from Glis glis, assembly GCA_004027185.1. Lineage (NCBI taxonomy): Eukaryota > Metazoa > Chordata > Mammalia > Rodentia > Gliridae > Glis > Glis glis. The sequence goes on along the minus strand of PVJS01055185.1, from coordinate 6,777 downwards.
ATTCTAGAAAGGGGTGGTGTTATATTCTCATTTTGTCCATCCAAATTTCCATTTAGTTCGTCCAAGAAGAGTTTCTATTATCCTAAAGACTTTGTAACCCGGCCACGTTAATTTTAGAAAATCATGATTTCTGGGCCCCTAATTAAACACCCTTGAGGAACACACACACATACACACATGCACACATACACGACAATCAGTATGTACTTTTGCCCATTCAGGAACTCGTAAGGATGACTTCAGCTCTGTTTTGCTTGGGAATTTGTCCTGTCTTTCTGTCACTTGAAATTCCAAACTGCTACAGTCATTTCGGAAGCCAGAATTACAGTATCTATGCCACATGTAAAATTCCTAAGCCAACTCTTGCAGGCTTCACCACAGTTGAACAACAAGTCAACACAATGGTGGTTTGCAAGGCAATAAATTTGTCCTCTGAAGGTTTTGTGGTATCATTTTTATATTTACTTCTAAGTTTGAACAAAAATCCCTTAACCACCTCCTCCCACTTTCTGTCGAACACCAACTTTTAAATTATCTGGTAGTTTAATACACTCCTCTTATTTTTCTCACACTCCCTTCAATTCTGCCAGTATTTTTCAGGCCTCTCTCCTTTCTAGATGCAGGGAGGAAAAGAAAAAATAGAATAGGGAAATTTAGGATCAACCCCAACTCTGCCACTTGTTGGCCATGTGACCTGTGGCTAGTCCTGGAATCCCTCAGCCAGTGGGCTTATCTGTAACACAATAATATAATTACCTCCTTCACTAGTGAGGAATTCAAAGATGGGATCCTTTGTAAATAAGTTTTGTCTCCAGATATGGTGGCACACACCTGTAATCCCAGTACTCGGGAGGTTGAGACAGGAGGATCACAGGTTTGAGGCCAGCCTCAGCAACTTAGTGAGACTCTGTTTCAAAATGGAAAAATAAAATAGGACTGGTGGTGTAGCTTGGAGTTAGAGAGCCCCTGGGTTCAATCCCCAGCACCAAAAAAAAGAGAGAAGTTTTATAAGTGCCAAGAGGCTGCACATAGGTAGTTCTTACCCAGACACATCTTTGTGATGGCGAACATTTGGCAAAAGAATGAACTGGCCTTCTTCTCCCTCTAGGAAGAAAGGCCACTATCTCAGGTAACAGCACAGAAGTACAAAAGTCTTCCTCTCTGATCTCTAGAGCTCTTTCCTTCTCACAGTTCAGAACTATCCCAGGCCTGGTCCCCAGAAGGCAGCCCCACTCCCATTATTTTGGAGCCCACAGTCTACTAAGAACATCTCCCTACAGCTTCATATTCAGCAATGTCCCTGCCCTTCCTCATCCTTCCTCTCGTTATCCAGGGATAATCCTGCCGTTTATCCAAGGGTCCACCTCCCTTCCCAACCTTCCCAAAGGAAGATAGGTTCCTTCTTGTACTTCCCATGACTTGCAGACAGGGTTAGAAAATGACTAGGAGGGATGGAATATTCTCTATTCACCTCTTCAGCTTCTAGGTTCCTGCCCACCAACAACATGCGGTCTTTTTCCATATACTCATAGGTATCTCCTTGACCATTCATAGTTATTGCATTTTGAGACAATTGCCCAGGTTCTTTTCCCCCCCAGGACTAGGGATTGGATCCATGTGTGTTCTACCTCTGAGTCATAACCCTAGCCCTTTTTTATTTTGGAACGGGATCTCATTAAGTTGCTAAGGATCTTGCCAAGTTGCTGAGGCTGGCCTCAAACCTGTGATCCTCCTGGCTCAGCCTCTCAAGCACTAGGATTACAGGTGTGCACCACCATGCCCGGATCCGAGGTCCTTTAAGACACTAAGTTTCCACCAAATCTTCCATTTTAATGGCCATCGTCCTCCAAGGTGCTAACAACCTTGTTGAATCCTCCTCTGACATCCCACTTCATAGATCCTTGTCCTCGAGGCACTAAGAACTCATTTCCCTTCTAAGGAGGCATCGCATGTACACTTGACCATTTATTTCTACCAAGATCTCAAACTGTGAGAGCCCTCTACTAGGCCACAACCGCCTGACCTTTCACTGCTTGCAAATCCCAATTCTTGCTACATCTCCTTCCTCATCACGACATCCACTTCCTAGGCCCTTCCCTGCTTTGATCAATTGTGGTCAGATAACTCCCTAAAGCTTCCCCCATCCTAAACCCTGGAACCTGTGACTCTGCTACTGTATATGGCAAAAAGGGACTTACAGATGTGAGGCAGCTAAGAAGCCTGAGATCGGGAGCAGACCCTGGGTAATCCAGGTGGGCCCAATGTAATCAGAAGGACACATATTTATTTATTTATTGGTACTGGGGATTGAACCCAGGGGCATTCTACCTCCGTGCTACTCCACAGCCATTTTTATTGTTTTTATTTTGAAACAGGGTCTCACTATGTTGCTGAGGCTGGCCTCGAACCTGTCATCCTCCTGTCTCAGCCCCCCAAGTACTGGGATTACAGATGTGCCCACCACGCCCGGCCATAAAGGTCCTTATTAAAGGAAAGTAGGATGCCAGGCGTGGTGGTGCATGCTTGTAATCCCAGTACTTTGGGAGGCGGAGACCGGAGGATCCGGGTTCGCGGCCAGCCTCAACTCTCTCTTTCTCTCTCTCTCTCTCTCCCCCCGTCTCTCTCCCTCTCTCTACCTAGTGAGGCCCTCCGCAACTTCGTGAGACCCGGTTTCAAAATAAAGTATAAAAAAATAGGGCCGGGCATGTAGCGCAGAGGTAGAACGCCCCTGGGTTCAATCCCCAGTACCGCAAAAAAATAAATAAATAAATAAATAAATAAATACATAAATAAAAGGAAGGTAGGAGGGTAGAAGACGGACTGATGTAAGGATGGAAACAGAGATTGGAATATACAGCTACAATCCAAAAATGTCAGTCACCTTTAGAAGCTGAGAAAGGCAAGAACAATTCTCTCCTGGAGCTTGCAGAGAAATGAGCCCTTGATTTTGGCCCACTGAAACTCATTTTGGGCTTCTGACTTCCAGTACTATAAGATCGTTAATTAGTGTTGCTTTAAGCCACCAAGTATGTGGTAATTTGTTATATCAGCCATAGGAAACTTATACACCAACAATGTAGCTGAGTGGTCTCTTGATCCATTTATTTTTATTGGTGCATTATAATCATACATCTTGATGAGTTTCAGGGTGGTAGAAGTATACATGCATGCATAGGTCAATTAGCCCTCCCCCAATTCACACCCCCATTCCCTCCCCCTTCCCTCCTTGTGCTCAGCATAGTAGTTGACTTTGATAAGTTTGTGTTTGTACATCCTGTGCATTTCCCCCTCCCATCTCCCTCAGTTAGGTTGCCTTCTTTACTCATCTAAGGTTTTCTCCATCTTTGTCTAGAGTTCCTCCTATGCCCTATTCTCTCTAGCTTCCACATATTAGGGAGAGCATCCTACTTTTCACTTTTTGTGACTGAGTAATCTCACTTAGCAGAATTTTCTCTAACTCCATCCATTTCCCTGCAAATGACATAATTTTGTTCTTCTTTATGGCTGCGTAAAATTCCATTGTGTACATATCCCATAGTTTTGTAATCCATTCATCTGTTGATGGACATCGTGGCTGGTTCCGTAGTTTGACAATTGTGAATTGTGCAGCTATAAACATAGATGCACATGCGTTAGTCTGGTAGTTTGGTTTCCAAATTTTCAAAGTGCCAATGGTCTGTAATTTCCGTTTTACCCTTATCTTCACCTTAGAATTCCTCTCATTTGGGACCTTCCTGGATTCCTGCCTTGCAAATCCCCCAACAGACCCCAACTGACTCCTATCCCAATTACGGATCAATGGTTTTTAAATAATGTTAGAATAGATTCAAAATTAGTTAATTAGGATCTTTTCTAAATCACAGGATTTTAGAATTTCCTTGTTTTTCCTTTAAGATTTCTCCCCAGTCGCTCAATGACAAATGCTACAAATATTTCTACCCTACCTGGGATCCCAAATCCACCTCTACCCACTTCAATCTGGGATGAACCCACCTTTTCTGAGAAGATTGAGATCATCTACACCATTTCAATTTTTCTTCTATCTTTAGCTACCGCTGTTCTCCCACTTGTCTCAAAATCAGTGCCCTTTCTCCTTCTCAGACCTATGTATGTCCTTTCCATATAGCCTGAATCTCATGCCATTCCATGTCTTCCTGGACCTCACTCCGTCTATTAGCTTTTATCATTGGTGCACATAGGAGGGGTTATTAGCTCTACCCCTGAGTTCAGGGAAGCATCATCTAAGCCATCCAGTAAATCTTTCTCTAAATTTCTCCCAAAGATCTCCAGAGCTAGATCCACAGCTTGGTTCCTCATATAGTGTTTCCTTACCTTCAAAATTATCAAGTTTTCAACTGGAAAGAATGTCCAGTTTTTCTGCATCTTAGAGAATCACAGGTAAAACAATTGACACAATGACATTCATAGGTATTCTCTGAGATCATGAAGATTGAAAATATTTTATACTATTATCTCCATAACTATAAAGTGATTTGTTAAGTGCTTTAAGAAAATAGGGTCACTCTTTTTGTGAGGCATAGAATCCTATCATTTTTTTTTTGTTACTGGCAATTCTACCTCCAAGCTACACCCTAGTCATAGGGTCTCACTAAGTTGCTGAGACTGGTCTCCAACCTGCGATCCTCCTGTCTCAGCCTCCCAAGTACTGAGATTACAGAGGTCCACACAACACCCTGCTGAATTATCTTTTGTGTAATAGGCACTCACTAAATGTTTATTGAATTACAAGGTCAAAACAGCTCATTGAAATGGAAATTTTCCATATAGAATTCTTACCTCAGGTAGCTGGGTTGGCCTTCAGGTAAGAATCTTTCCATCACTGTTCCCATAAAGTGGTTACAAAATAATATTTTCATCAATGTATAATCTTTATCATGTGACTTACCATTGTGAAAACAAAATTATGTGCCTTCTACTGTTGACACTAATATATACTTGATATAGGCTTCAAAAACTTCATGTGATAGTTTCAACAATTTTTGCTGGATATTGAAACCCACAGAAGAAGAGAAAGAGACATTAAGGGGAAAAGAGTTTTATATATGTATATATACATATATACATATGCATATATAACTGATATTATGTAGATGTTAACAATGTCAACAATTGGGGGGAAATTTTTGCTTATTTTAAGATGACTAACAATATTCTAGGCAAATAACGAGCCAAGCTCTTGCAGAAATATAATCCTTGTGGAAAAGACATAGATTTTTCATATAGCTATTTTTTGCTTAAATTAATTGCATGTGTATGTAAAGCACACAGATCCATATTTTAAAAGCATATTAAATATACTAACCTCAAAATTTATATTTTTAATCTGTGAATTTATACGTATGTGAAATATATGAGCCATTTCAATGATAGCACCATAAGACATTTAAAACCCCAATTTCTAAAATATCTTGAAGACATTATGAAGAATTTTATATAAGAGAAGCAATATGGAGGAGTACAAAGAAAGTACATGTAGGAGTCAAGCCAATGTGTTTTTGAATCTTTATCACACACTATATACTATTAACAAATTCAATCCATTAATACCCAAACTTGTATGTAATAATATTATAATTCTCATCTTATCAGGACATTGCAGGGGCTTAAATGAGTCACAATCTCTCCAAAAAAATGTTCACCTTCTTCTTCTGTTCAAGGACTGTGTCTAATTCTTTCCCCCCACCATGTATACTCAAAACAATACTCGTACAAAGTAGACATTCAATGGATGTTTGCTAAGTAAATCAATGTCATAAAAATCATTTGGCAATGTACATTCTCTACTTTCCTCCACACTAAGAAAAAATCTCTCAAATCAATCAAGTTAATCATTTCTTTTCACCTAAAAATTGACCTCAGTTTCTTTCAAAGATACATTTTGGATCTCTATTTCTTTTAAATGATTTGTCTTCTATGAGACTTGGCTAAAAGGAAAAGAGATACCAAAACCTAAGAAAAGGAAAGGCACAGCATCTTAGCCATATCTATCATCTCACAGAGTTGTGGTTGTGTGTGTGTGTGTGTGTGTGTGTGTGTGTGTGTTAAAACTACCTAAAATTGATTCTTGCTAAATTTCTTGTATACAAAACAGCAAAGGGAAATGTGGTAATATATAATTACTGGAAATTTGTTCTATAGGTACAACTGCTCATATGTGAAATAAAGCATTGTTTCAACATCAGATATTGTAGCAGAAGATACGAAACTAGCTTACAGTCCACCAGTTGTATAAATCCATATAGGGTAATATTCCAAAGCTGTAAAAAGAAAGAATGAGGACGTTCTATACATACCAATATGGAAAGTACTCTATAATCTGCTAATACCTGAAATACCAATGTGCAGAACACTATAGAAAGCTATAAAGTGTAAAAAAAAGTGGTAAAATAGACTATATCTATTTGTACTTTATATGTATTCACAAAGAAACTATGGAGCCAGGTGCAGTGGTGCCTCCCAGTAGATGGGAGGCTGAGACAGGAGGATCACAGGTTCGAGGCCAGCCTCAGAAACATAGGAAGTCCCTCAGCAACTTAGTGAGACTCTGTTTTAATTAATTAATTAATTTATTTATTTATTTATTTATTTATTTATTTATTTTGCGGTACTGGGGATTGAACCCAGGGGTGTAGTTCAGAGGTAGAATGCCCCTAGGTTCAATCCCTCATACCACACACACAAATAGACAAATAAATAAATAAACAGAACTTTGGAAGAATAAGGTCTTAGTCCACTTAGGCTTTTGTAACAAATCCT
>PVJS01055184.1:0-12721 GCA_004027185.1 Glis glis | reverse complement strand
TGAAAATGGAGCGGCCAGCCGGGAGGCTGAGGCAGGAGGATCACAAGCTCGACCCTGTTCCAAACTTAAAAATATAGGCTGGGGGTGTGGCTCAGTGGCAGAGGCCCTGGGTCTAATCCCCAGTATGCAACAATAAAATCAAATAATAAAATAAAGCACATTTTCCTCCCTCCAACTCCTCTGTCTTCTTTGTCAGAAAAGGGAGGGGCGTTGGGGAGTGCAGGGTCCCTCTGGGCTGGGTCTGCATTCCTCAGCTGGTGGCATTCAGGCAGGACTGTCCCAGCTGGCTGCCACCATCCTGAGGAGGGGGAGGGGGGAGGCCTGCAAGGCTCAGGGAGATGGAAAGAGCCCGGCTTCCCCTCCCAGCAGGGCCTGGGGCCTGAGCAGGGCTCACTGAGGAAGTCCAAGAGGACAAGGGTCCTGTCTGTCATCTGCAGACAGAGGCAGGGTGCCACATGGCACCAGGGGAAGGGGATGGGACACTGGAGGTGCAATGACTCCCCGACTCCTCCAAGGAGTCGAACCCCCACATTGGTGGTTGAGGGAGCAGAGATGGCCTGGGGGTGGGTGGGCAGCAGCTGAAGGACCACCGAGTGTCACAGAGCTGCACCCCCAGACACAAGGATCCACCGGTGCCCTGAGCTGGGGATCTGCGCTTGAGCACCCTCAGGGTCTCCCCGGCTCTTCCTCTGAACCCCAGGGCCCTACACCTGCCTGCACAGGAACAGAACATGTCAGCGCTGGGCAGCCACCAAAGGACCTGGAGTCCTGACGGCCACAGCCACAGAAATGACTGCAAAAACACAGGGCGTGGTGGTACACACCTATAATCCCTGTGCTTGGAAGGCTGAGACAGGATGATCGCACTTTCAAGGCCAGCCTCAGCAACTTAGTGAGACCTTAAGCAACTTAGATAGACCCTATTTCAAAATAAAATAGGGTGCGGTGTGGCTCTGAGGTAGAATGTCCCTGAGTTCAATCCCCAGTACAAGAAAGAAAGAAACAAAGAAATAAAGAAAGATGGGGGTGTAGCTAGTCTTGAATTTGCTCTCTCTAGATCCTCTTGCCTCAGCCTCCTGAGTTGATGGGATTACAGGCCTACACCATGCCCAGCCAATATTGTGTGTGTGTGTGTGTGTGTGTGTGTGTGTGTGTGTGTGTGTGTCATACTGGGGACTTAATCCAGGGGCATTCTACCTCTGAGCTACACCCCCAGCCCTATTTTATTTTTTATTTTGAAACGGAGTCTCACTAAATTGTGGAGGGCTTCACTAAGTAGCTGAGGCTGGCCTTGAACCTCCGATCCTCCTGTCTCAGCCTCCCAAGTACTGGGATTATAGGTGTGTGCCACCAGATGTTGATGATGTTTCCATTTAATGAAACAACTGTTGTTGGGGCCTAGATACTTCGCCTTGACTCTTGTCACCTGTTTGTGGCAGCCCCTTTGCCCCTGGAGAGGTTGAACAGACCAGGGCAAGAGCTTCCCTCCTGTGACTTTGGGACTTTCCCCCTACATGGCTCTGTACCTGGGTCAGGGGACTCCAGGAAAGGAAGAAAGAGCAGAGGAATGCTCCAGGGAGGTGTAAATTGGAGGCGGGCAGATGTCAGAGGTGGGAGACTAACTGTTCCCTAGACAAGTGGAAGAAAAGGGGTCTCTGAGTCTGCACCTGGGGAGAGAAGGCATCTGAATCTCTTTGCAAAACTGTCCCAAGTCCAGGTACCAGTATTAGGGTATGGATCCAATGCGGCCAACCACCTGGCCCTTCCACCTCCCTATGTCTGGAAGGGTTAATAGATTCCTGTTAAGTCTGGTCCTGCCCCAGGCCTATCCCCACCTGGGGGCAGGCCCTGAGTGCGCCTCACCAGGAAGAGGCAGGAAGCCAGGGCAGGGATAGGAACCCGCCTGGCCCCTGCCCACCCGACCTGACCCAGTCATGCTGGGCAGTGCCATGCAGGGGCTGAGGGGCCAGGCCAGGGGCGGGAGCACAGGGAGCCCCAAGCAAGAGAGCCGGGTTGGCTGTGTCTCCTTGACTCTCCGCAGGGCTGACCAAGGCCAAGCTGTCCCCCCCAAAAAAAGGGCTGGGGGTGTAGCTCAGAGGGTCAACACTCAGACTGACTTCTCTCCCCTGGGTCCCTCCAGGCTCGAGACACAGAGGAGCCCAAAGGAGATGCAGACTCCTGTGGCCTCAAGAAGTAGAGCAAGAGATGCAAGGAGAGGATGCGGAGAGCAGAGGGGCAGAGAGGAGGATGAGAGGTAACCAGGGAGAGAGAGGATGGAGGAGGTGAGAGAGGGATGAGGGGGCCCTGGAGAGAAGCCAGAGAGAGCCAAGGAACTGGAGAGACAGGTACAAGAGAGGGAGTGAGGGGACAGATGGATGCAGGGGCAGAGGCCAAGTGCTGGTGACATTTTTGCCCTGAGGTTCTGTATCAAAAGGCAGGAGGTTGCTGGGAGTGGTGGTACACGCCTGTAATTCCAGTACTTGGAAGCCTGAGACAGGAGGATTGGATGTTGGAGACCAGCCTGGGCAATTTAGTGAGACTCAGTTTCAAAAAGTAAAAAGGGGCCGGGCGTGGTGGCGCATGCTTGTAATCCCAGTACTTTGGGAGGCGGAGACCGGAGGATCCAGGTTCGCGGCCAACCTCAGTGCGCATGCGCGCGCACGATCGATCGATCGATCGATCTCTCCTCTCTCTCTCTCTCTCTCTCTCTCTCTCTCTCTTTCTCTCTCTTCTTAGTGAGGCCCTCCGCAACTTCATGAGACTCGGTTTCAAAAATAAAGCATAAAAAAATAGGGCCGGGGGCGTAGCGCGGAGGTAGAACGCCCCTGCGTTCAATCCCCGGTACCGCAAAAAAAAAAAAAAAAAAGTAAAAAGGGCTGGGGGTGTAGCTGAGAGATAGGACACCCCTGAACTCAATCTCCAGTACCACAAAAGAAAAGAATAGAAAAGACAAGAGCCAGTCATGGTGGCGCACGCCTGTAATCCCAGTACTTGGGAAGCTCAGACGGGAGGGTTGCAGGTTGGAGGACAGCCTCAGCAACTTAGCAAGACTCCCAGCAACCTAGTTATACCCTGTTTCAAAACAAAAAATAAACAGGGCTGGGGGTTGGGGGCGGGCGTGGTGGTGCACACCTGTAAGCCTAGTATTTGGGAGGCTGAGACAGGAGGATCACAGGTTCACGGCCAGACTCAGAAGCTTAGTGAGGCCCATAGCAACTTAGTGAGACCCTGTTTCAAAATAAAAATAAAAATAAGGCTGGGGGTGTAGCTCAGAGGCAGAATGTCCCTGGGTTCAATCCCCAGTCCGCCCCAAAAAAAGGCTGGGGGTATAGCTCAGAGGTAGAAAGCCCTTGGGTTCAATCCCTAACACCAAAAAAAAAAAAAAAGGAGGTCCTCCTGTGTGCAAGGCAGTGTGAACACACACACACGTGTGTGTGTGTGTACACATGTGCCTATCATCATGTCTGTTGTTTGTGCTTTCCTGGGCATGTCTGTGGTTCTCAGGTCTCTATTTGTGGCTGTGGTCAGGAGTTGCAGGCATGTCCCTAGCAGTTGTTTTCTTGTCTGTTTTTCCATCTGGGTGTGTGAGTGTGTGTGTGTGTGTGTGTGTGTGTGTGTGTATGAGTGTGTGTGTATGAGTGTGTGTGAGAGTGTGTGTATGAGTGTGAGTATGTGTGTGTATGAGTGTGTGTGTGTGTGTGTGTGTGTGTGTGTGTGTGTCTGGGGAAAGGAGCTTGCCGCTGGTTTCAGTGGGGTCTGCCTCTCACTCTGGACTGAGCCGTCCTAAGAGTGGGTGCACCTGGACAGAGAGCCGGTGGCCCTCTCCCTGCTGGGTCTGGCATGACCCCCCCCCCCACACACACACACACACACGCGCTCGCGCAAGCACGGCCTTGGATGAGATACACATTGCTCTGGGATTCTGGGGAGCTAGGCGGGTCCTCCAAGCTGTGTGTGCCTCAGTCTCCTGGGATGAAAATGGGAATAGAATGGCCACCCCTTGGCTTGTCCCTTTCCGCCTTCGCACTCTTCTCTGTCCCTCTCGCGCCTCGTGTCTCTCTCCATCCCTCTGCCATCTCCCTGTTTGTCTCTCTTGTCCACCAACCTCTCGCAGCTCCCCGTCTTTACTCTTCTCCCAGTGGGGGAATCCAGGGCCGCCCTGTCTCCGGCCTTCCCCTCCCCCGCCCCCAGGAGGCCTGTCCTTGTCTTTGTAGAAGGTTTGTCTTATGGGAGCTGGCCCTTCTGGGGGTGATCTGCCCACGCCTTCAAATGCAGGACCTGGCGGGGTAGAGGGGGTTCGCGCCCGCCCGTCCCCTTCGCTCCCCCCGCAGAGACGAGACAGACGCGGGTGCGTTTACAAAGGTTTATTCTGGGTGCCCGCGGGGGCGGGCGGCGGGGCGCGGCGGGCGGTCAGTAGGCGCCGGGCTTGGCGGGCTCGGGGGGCTCGGGCGCCCCCGCCAGCTGCACCAGCCGCAGCAGCAGGGCGCCGGTGGGCCAGTCCAGCCGCGTGGCGTTGCCGGGGTCGCTGGCGCGGGCGCGGCGGTGGAAGCCCTCGCGGCACTCGGGCTCGGTGGCGCAGCTCTCTGTGGGGAGGCACGAGTGAGCGCAGCTCGCCCCCGCCGCCCCCCGCCGCCCGCCGCCCGCGCCCGCCTCCCCGTGCGCACCGTCGCTGCAGCAGATGCCCGCGGCGGCGCAGCGGCCCCCGCTCCCGCACGGCTTCTGGCCCGACTGGCAGGGCGACGGCAGGTAGCTCTCCTCCTGGCAGCGCAGCGCCTCGGCCGTGCCCACGAAGCAGCCCAGCTCGTCCGCGCAGCAGATGCTGGGCCCGAAGCAGCGGCCTTGGCCGCCGGGGCCGCAGGGGAGGCACTGCGGGGAGGGCGGGTGAGCGCAGGCGGAGTTGGGGACCCCCACCTCAAGGCCGCGGGCAGCGCGGGGCAGGACCAGGGGCTGCGGGGCTGGGCGCTGTCGGGACCTGGACAGAGGTCAAGGGCGGGTGCAGAATCTGCTAAACTCTGGTTTTCAGGTGACTAAGGACCGGCTCGCAGTAACAGCCGTCAGCCTCCAGCCTCCAGCAGGAGGACGCCTTCCTCTTCAGCTCTGGGGCCCTGGCTGGTGCGCACCCCAGCTGCCCACGGCTATTCCAGACTTCCTCTGGCCCCATAACTCAAGCTGGACCCCGGCCCCTGGCAGAGGGCCCCTGCACATCCAGAGCTCACCCAGACCCTCCTCCCATTTTCTTCCCTTGCTTTTGGCCCACCCTCACCAAGCTGGTGGGGCTTCTGCGGGGCCAGGTCTCCTCGCTCACTATGGTCTAGTAGGTGGGTGCCAGGGCCCTGAGCCTTAGGGGAGGGTGTGGACACCTGGCGCCTCAGGCCTCTAAAGGAGCCAAGCCCACAACAGCTCAAAATGGAGCCACCTGTGGCCTGGGCAGAATGAAGCCCGGTGATGAGATTCCTTCAGCTCTGCCACAACTGGAAGGGAAGGGAGGCTGCCAGACATGCAGCACAGGAGCACTGGGCTAGGTACCCAGCAGAACTTCTGTACTGCTCAGGTGCGCTCAGCAGTGGCCATCTGTAGGGACACAGGCCCCTGGGGCTAGGAGAAGCTGGGCTGGAGCGGGAAGCCACGAACTCCAGGAAGGGCAGCTAGTCCATGCTCCAGCTAGTCCAGAGAGGACCCCAGGGCACCGGGAGGCTGCCCACCGGTTCCCCCTGACCAGCCCCAAGCCCAGGACTAGGGAACGTCTCTTCCCTGCAGCCCCTCTCTGGGTGGGAACTGGGACCAGCTGCCCCTTTTGCCCCTCGCAGCCTGCCCAGCACCATGGTTCCCTCTGTCCCAACCCGAGGGCCTCCTGCCCAGCTGTGCCTCCTCCTCCAGACCCCTCCCTGGAAGGCCACCTTCTCCCCCGGATTCCCTCTTTCCTAGCCCTGCCCTGCGGTGCCAGTCCTGGGGCACTGCCTGCTCCTGGCAGCCCTGAGCTAGGCCACTGCGGTACCTGTCGCAGCTCCATGTCGGACATGGCCCTCTTGCCGCCCCTTGGGCAGTTCTGGAAGTAGCAAGCAGAGGTGAAGGCCAGCAGGCCGAGGAAGCAGACGGGCAGCGTGGCGTCGGGCATCCTGGCGCGGCCGTGGGCACGGTGTGCAGTGCTGCTCGGCGGGCTCTGTGCTGCTGCCTTCGCTGGCTGCCTATTTATGTCCGCAGGTGTCCCCCAGAGGCGACGTGGCTGTCACCGCCCTCCCCAGTGGCTCCCCAGGAGCCCATGGCGCCAGGTCCCAAGCCATCAGCAGTGATTCAGTCGTCTGGGGACACACGTGGACCTGTCTGTGCAGAAGATGGTGGAGGGGGGGTAGGACATTGGGCTGTCATTGGCCACAGTGTGACAGGAGCTGCTGCAACTGTGACTACAGCGCTCTGGACTCAGGGACAGGGACAGGCTGAGTTTCACCTGGAGACCATCTCCAAGCATTCTGGCTCCCCCAAAAGGCTGGGGGCCAGAGGGCCCCATCCACCTGACATAGCCCCTGGGGGGGGGGCACAGAGGGGCTGAAGGGACTGGTGCACTAAGAGCTGGGTCAGAGCTGGGCATAGTGACGCACCCTGTGATCCCAGTACTTGGGGGCTGAGACAGGAGGATAGTAGGTCCAAGGCTGGCCTTGGCAACTTAGGTTCTCAAGTAACCTAGTGAGACCTTGTTTCCAAATAAAAAATAAAGCAGGGCTTGGGAGCGAAGCTTGGAAGTAGAATGCCTTTGGGTTCAACCTCCAGTACCAAAAAAAGAAAAAAAAAAACCGGGGTCAGGCCCAAGCCCAGGAAAGCTGGGGCAGGGGACAAGCAGGTGTGTGGGGACCTATCAGGTTAGGACTGTAACAAAGACAAGTGACCAGGAACGACACCCCCAGGGTGGCCAGGTCAGAGGACTTTGGAAAGGGAATGCCTGCCTGCAGCCTCCTGGGCAAGGCAGTCACAGTCACCGAGCCAAGGCCAGGTCCCGGAATCACGGGGATTGTTCCCAGGATGTGTGTGTGCTGTGGGCTTCAGGGGGAAGCTCAGGCTGCTCCCACTCCAACCACGCCCCACAGAGCAGGGTACAGGACTCCGGCCCGAGACTGGGAGCCTTGGAATGGCTTCTTGGCTACCCCCCATCACAGCCCTCCCAGCCAGGAGCATGCTTCAGAGAGCTGCTGTGGGGAAGGAGAACTCCAGGCCCAGCAAGTTCAAAGGTGCGGGGAGAGCGCCATGGAACCTGACAGCCACCACCCTAACTGATGCCTCTTGGGCAAGTGCCATGTCCGGGCCTGGGCTGGGAGTGGGTTCTCGTGCTCTCTGGGCCTGGGAGGAGAGCCACAGCAAATGGACCCAGTCCAAGAAAACAGCTCTTGGTTCCTGACCTTGGGCTCAGGTCTGAAGGGGCAGCAGCCTCCCTCCCCCAGGCTGGAGAGCCCCTGGAGAGCCCCTCTAGCCTTGGACCCAGGCTGGCTGCCCCACGCCTCCAGCTCTCCCAGCACCCACAGGCTCTTGGCTGCCCCTCCAGGCACGAGGGTCTTCAAGGAAACTCCAGGGGACAGGGCGGTGTCCTCCCCACCAGAGCTGTGAGAGGCTTCCCACATTCAACACCTGGCAATAGGCTATCCCGGAATAACCCCTAGGGACATGATCCTTTTTTTTTTTTTTTGTGGTACTGGGGATTGAACCCAAGGGCATTCTACCTCCGAGCTACAACCTCAGCCCTATTTTTTATTCTTTATTTTGAAACAGGATCTCACTAAGTTGCAGAGGTTGGCTGCAAACCCGGATCCTCCGGTCTCAGCCTCCCAAGTACTGGGATTACAAGCGTGTGCCGCCATGCCCGGCTTGGACCTGATCCTTTGAGAGGCGGTGTTGGGCGGTTGTTGTCCCAGGGACAGGGGGGCCCAGTGTCACTTGGAGCTTCCTGATTTGTGCAGGTCACTTAACCTCTCTCCAATGTACAGTAGGGGAGAGTGGCAGCCACCACGGAGGGTCGCTGTGAGCACTGAGAAATTTAATATGCAAATCTTTAGGGAAGTGCTTGCACTGTCATGAAGTTAATTAATAGTACTATTGTATTACTAATGTCGTTATTAAGAGCTGGAGAGATTTTTCTAGAGAGAGCAGCTTCCTGAGTGAGGCCAGGAAGAACATTTTTTTTTTTTTTTTTTTTTTGCGGTACCGGGGATTGAACCCAGGGGCATTTTTTTATTCTTTCAAGCGTGCGCCACCACGCCCAGCTCAGGAAGAACATTCTGCTCAGGCTCTGTGGGCTGTGGGGCAGGCCGAGGGGACAGAGCCTGACCCTGCCCCACGCCCACACCCACACCCACACCCACACCCCGCTGCACTTTAGGTCCAAGTTTCCATCTGAAAACCAATGGAGCTGCACTGGATACAGGGCACAAGTCCTGGGTCAGGCAGGACGCCCATGTCTCAGCTTCCCCAGTACTGGGATTACATGTGTGTGCCCCCTACACCACTGAAAAGAATTCCAGGACATGTCAAAAGCAAAGCACAAGCAAAGATTACTAAGGAATAGCAAAGGTGTACACACCCCAAAGACAGGGAAAGGGTGCCGCTCACCTCTCAGAGAAGAGAAGAGGAGTGACACACCAGGGTTGAGTTCTCTGATGATACCTAGGACTTTCCTGGGAAGAAATGTGCATGCTCCCAATGATGCTTCTTTGAAAATCGAATCCCATGCCAATCATTTAATACTTGGGCTTTAGATTGTTTCTTCTTGGTCAAGCAGTCTGGCCATAAATCAATTGTGGGCACATTGCATAAGTCTTTGAATCTGGTGACATTTAAATGGGTCATGTTTTTGTTCTAGTTGATCTGATACAAGCACGTGCCGGGGGTTTTGTTCACCTACCAAAGAGACAAGCATGACTGATCATGCTCAGAGATGCAGGGCTCCATCTAGCAAGGCTGTCTTTACCTCTGTCCCCAAGAGCTCACCTGTCTCACTACCTCTGAAACGCATCACAGCTCAGTCTGATTCCTTCTACTCTTTGAGATTGAGAACCTGCCTTTGCCTTGTTGTAGAAGGCTCTTGCTGCCTGACTCTTCCCAGGATCCGCTAAACTTGCATAAATAGCCTCTCTTAAGAGGAGCCTCCCCTGACTGTCCTGTGTAGATCGTGCCTTGCTCCCACCCCACCTCTATTATTTTCTAACTTGGGTCTGTGTTAATGGGTCACATACCACCTACTACAAACACAGTTCATTTATTTGTCTCTTTGTGTGTGCATGCACGTATGCGTGCGTGCGTGTGTGTGTGTGTGTGTGTGTGTGTGCATGCATGTGTGTGTGTGTACCCCCTGAGGATGAAAGCCCCAGGACAGAAAAGACTCCGTGTTCAGTACTGTAGCCCTACTCCTGATAGAGTATTTGCCACTCTGAGCTACACCCGAGTCCAATTTATTTATTTTTTTATTTATTTATTTTTTTGCGGTACTGGGGATTGAACCCAGGGGCATTCTACCTCCAAGCTACACCCCCAGCCCTATTTTTTATTTATTTTGAAACAGGGTCTCACTAAGTTGGAGAGGGCCTCACAAAGTAGCTGAGGCTGGCCGTGAACCTGCGATCCTCATGTCTCAGCCTCCCAAGTACTAGGATTTCAAGCATGCTGAGGCTGGCCACGAACCCGGATTCTCTGGTCTCCATCTCCCAAGTACTGGGATTACAAGCGTGCACCACCACGCCCGGCTAAAAGCCCTCACTTCTTTTCAGAACCAGGCCTATGCTCTCAAAGTACATCTCAAATGGACTGAAAAACTAAATAGAATATATCAGGTTGTGTGTGTATGTGTGGGGAGGAGCCAGATTTGAATATTTATCAGCTTTCTAAAAGGGGTTACATTAAGCTTAAAAGAAATCAGGAATGAAAAGACCTCATAAAATTCTTAACATACAAAAATAATCCAAGTTCAAAGCAAAGTAAAGGAGGAAAACCAGGCTTGGCAAACCCCTTTCTATATTGAAACCCCGCACACGGGCCAGTTGGAAGGATTAACATCTGGGGAAGCAGGCCCAGCGTCCGGGACGAGGGCTGGGGCCCGGGAAGGACAAGGAGGATGGGGAGGCCGGGCGTGGTGGCGCACGCTTGTAATCCCAGTACTTTGGAAGACGGAGACCGGAGGATCCGGGTTCGCGGCCAGCCTCAGGTCTCTCTCTCTCTCTCTCTCTCTCTCTCTCTATCTCTATCTCTATCTCTCTATTTCCCTCCCTCCCTCCCTCCCTCTCCTTAGTGAGGCCCTCCGCAACTTCGCGAGACCCGGTTTCGAAATAAAGTATAAAAAATAGGGCCGGGGGCGTAGCGCAGAGGTAGAACACCCCTGCGTTCAATCCCCGGTACCGCAAAAAAAAAAAAAAAAAGGAGGATGGGGAGAAAGAGGAGGACGGTGAGGGCGTGGAGGACGAGGAGGACGGGGAGGACGGAGAGGACAAGGAGAATGGGGAGGGCGCCTGATCCCTTCGCTGGTGGGGAAGAGTCAGGCCTGTCCGTCCCTCCTCCCGCACAGGCAGCCAGACAAAGCCGCAAGAGACACTCGTGGGCGGGTGTCGGAAGTTAAGACGAGAAACTTCGGGGTCCTCGGGGACTCATCAGCGCGGAAGCATGGTGGCCCGGGTCGAGCACAAATTGGGGGGCGCAGCGGGTGCGCACGGCGCGCCTGGCCCGGGGCCCCACCGCGGAGCGCGGCGCCAGAATCACTTAGCGGCATCCGCCGGGGCGGGAGGCCGCGAGGCTGCGGCCCCGGGGACGCTGCGGCCGAGACGCGCGCAGAGGGGGCGCGCGCAGAGGGGACGCGCGCAGAGGGGACGCGCGCGGAGAGAGGGGACGCGCGCAGAGGGGACGCGCGCGGAGAGAGGGGACGCGTGCGGAGAGAGGGGACGCGCGCAGAGGGGACGCGCGCAGAGGGGACGCGCGCAGGGGGGACGCGCGCAGGGGGGACGCGCGCAGACAGGGGACGCGCGCAGACGGGACGCGCGCAGACGGGACGCGCGCAGGGGGGACGCGCGCAGGGGGGACGCGCGCAGGGGGGACTCGCGCAGAGAGAGGGGACGCGCGCAGAGATAGGGGACGCGCGCAGAGAGACGGGACGCGCGCAGACGGGACGCGCGCAGAGGGGACGCGCGCAGAGGGGACGCGCAGCCTGCGCCCGGCTCCGCTCCTCCCGCTGCGCCGCCTCGGCCGGGGCCTGGGTGGGGACTGCAGTCCCGGGAGGAGCGGGCGGGAGGGGACGCCGGGCAGGATCCACGGCTGGCGCAGAGCTGCGAAGGAGCAGGATCCAAGCGAGCGGGTGCGGGTGGGGATGCATGCGCGTCGTGGGGACAGGACAGGAGGGCGGGGAGGACGGGGAGGACCGGGAAGACGGGGAGGACGAGGAGGACGAGGAGGACGAGGAGGACGAGGAGGACGGGGAGGATGAGGAGGACGGGGAGGACGAGGAGGACTAGGAGGACTGGGAGGACGAGGAGGACGAGGAGAATGGGGAGGGCGCCTGATCCCTTCGCTGGCGGGGAAGGGATGTTCAACCCATGAACCGAGCATGTTCAACCACGGAGCCGGCACCGGGACGCGCCAGCCCTGCTGTCAGCCCTTGACATCTTTTCCTGCTTGAATCGCATAAAACTCCTGGAGGGAGGAAATATTTTTATCCCCATTCGCAGGCAGGCACTGAGGGAGACAGGTTGAGTCACTTGCCCAAGGTAATAACAGCAGCCCTCGGATTCGAACACCACTGCCTCCAAACCCTGACTAGCCGGGCGTGGTGGTGCACACCTGTTATCCCAGTACTTGGGAGGCTGAGACCCAAGGATCGCAGGTTCAAGGCCAGCCTCAGCAACTTATAGCGAGGCCCTCCGCAACCTTCTGAGACCCTGTTTCAAAATTTTAAAATAAAAATAAAATAGGACTGGGGGTGTAGCTCAGAGGTAGAATGTCCCTGGGCTCAATCCCTAGTACAAAAACAAAGAAAACAAAACAAAAAAACAACCCAGACTAAGGCATAGAACCTTATTGTTTATTTAGCAGGGTGCTGGGGATGAATGCAGGGCTTCCTGCCTGCTACGCATGCACTCTACCTCCCAGCTACACCTCCAGCCCTTTTTATTTTATTTTATTTTGGATAGGGTCTCACAGACTGGCCTCACATTTGTGATCCTCTTGCCTCAGCCTCCCAAGTAGTAGGGATTACAGGCAAGTGCCAGCACCTGGCTCCCACAGGGCTTATTTATATATTGTGGTACTGGGAATTGAACCCCGGGTCATTCTACCTCCAAGCTACACCCTCAGCCCTATTTTATTTTTATTTTGAAACAGGGTCTCGCTAGGTTGATGAGAGTCTCACTACTTGCTGAGGCTGTCTTTGAACCTGTGATCCTCCTGTCTCTGACTCCCAAGCACTGGGATTATAGGTATGAGTCACCACGCCGGGCTCCACAAGGACATTTTTTATTTACTATGATTGAGAATTAGTGGTTGGTAGATCCAGGCCTGGCTCAGGATTCAAAATCAGGGGTGTTGCCGGGCATGGTGGCGCACGCTTGTAATCCCAGTACTTTGGGAGGTGGAGACCGGAGGATCTGGGTTCGCGGCCAGCCTTAGCTCTCTCTCTCTCTCTCTCTCTCTCTCTCTCTCTCCTTAGTGAGGCCCTCCACAACTTCATGAGACCCGGTTTCAAAATAAAGTATAAAAAATAGGG
>PVJS01055183.1:0-12724 GCA_004027185.1 Glis glis | reverse complement strand
CTGAGGCTGGCCGTGAACCCGGATCCTCCGGTCTCCGCCTCCCAAAGTACTGGGATTACAAGCGTGTGCCACCACGCCCGGCTGTTTGACACTTTTATACTTTGAAACTTATACTATTTGAAAGAAAGTCTGAACTTGAATAACACAAAACTCCTAGTGGAGGTAATTCAAGGAAAGTTAAATAGTCAATCTCTACCCTGACATTAAAAATGGTTTCGTGAGCCAGGCAGGTGGTGCACGCCTGTAATCACAGTACTTGGGAGATTGAGACAGGAGGATTGAGACAGGTTCCAGGCCAGCCTCAGCAAGTAGTGAGATTCTCAGCAACCTAGCAATACCGTTTCAAAAATAAAAACAAAATAGGGATGGGTGTATAGTTTGGAGGTAGAATGGCCCTGGGTTCAATCTGCAGTACCAAATAAATAAATAAAATATAAACGGTTTTGTGGCACACAGCAGTGCTACTGGAGGCCATCAGGCAACTGTGAGGAAATCCAACAACGAGACAA
The DNA here is from genome assembly GCA_004027185.1 of Glis glis. Taxonomy (NCBI): domain Eukaryota; kingdom Metazoa; phylum Chordata; class Mammalia; order Rodentia; family Gliridae; genus Glis; species Glis glis. The sequence continues at coordinate 12,215 of PVJS01055183.1, read as the reverse complement.
AGCAAAAATACAAATACATACTGTGCTGAGCTGAGAGGACTGAAAATGAGAGCCAGAACCATGGACAAATCTTGTGAAGAAAGTACTGCCTCTAGATAGTTCAGGGATATGGACCAATAAATCTCTGTATCAGTTAGAAATCTGTTATTCACAACTAAAAACTTTCAAAGTACTACACTGGAACTCTTTACAAACCACAGATATCATCTGATAACAATATAAATGTTTAATGTTTATCAAAATAGTAATTCTATTGCTCATTCAATTATCAGCTACTAAAAGAAAACAGAATAATTGTAAAATGATTATTTTATATATAATAATTTTGGAATTGCTATGAAAATCTATTTTACTGTAAGCTACTGAAGAAAGTGCCTGTATTTTATTTATTTTGGTATCTCTAGAAATTTTACTATGTTACACATGTATATTTTCCAAAATATTCATTTAATTTACTATTTAGTCTATATATAATAAGTGTTTTAGATATGACTGATTTAGATGGAAAGTTTTGACTTTAGATGTGAAATGAAATAACTCATTTATTCATGAATTTAATGAGTACTGAATGTATTATTTTTCTAGAAAAAGCTGGGCTGGGGATGCAGCTCATAATAGAGTATTTGCCACACATATTTGTGTCCCTGGGTTTACAGCACTGTTTCCAGTGCTGCAAAAATAAATGAATAAATAAATAAATAAATATTAAACCTAGTAAGATGATGCTAGACTATCCCAAAATGTGTTAATAAGCCTAGTTAGAAGACAGGTCAGAATTGATATTTCAATTAGCAATTGAAGATAATGGTTTCCCTGAAAAAAGCAGCTTGAAAAAAACTGTAGGGAAATTGATTAGAACTGCTTTATGAGTTAATGAAAGGAAAAAGTTTTTGTTGTTGTTCAATGGTATTTACAATATAGAGTAATGGACTGATGGTTGAAAGTTCAAAGTAGGTTATTTCTAAATAACAGTAAAGATGGGATACAATGTACTGAACAAGTAGGGAAGGTGCTTGAGGTACAGTGGCAGATGTTAAATCCACTGGAGTAAGAGGAAGAGTGAAATTTTTGTATCTGTACAGTTTCCTTTGAATATGTGGTTGTTGAATGGTTTGGAAATTATTTTCTGATTATTTCTCAAGTGAAATAAAAAGCAAAATGATATGTGGCATTAAAATAACTATCTAGATGAGTGTGCGGGAAATACAGTATTATTGATAAACAATAGGCACCTCCTTAAGTTAGTGAAAAAGAATTTAAATTAAGTGCAGTCTATAGTAATGAGTGTCAATCTCAAACCAAGTATAGACTGTCATGAAACACAGTACTGACTTTGCCATTTTGCACACATACAAATCCATACACTCAATTACTTAATCTAATATCATCTATATGGCAATGTGATCATATTCTGAATATTTGGGGTAAAATGAGGAAGCAAAACCACACTGAAATTCCATCTAACCCCAATCAGAATGACAATCATCAAGAATAAGAACAACAATAAATGTTGGCGAGGATGTGGGGAAACAGGAACTCTTCTACACTGTTGGTGGGATTGCAAATTAGTACAGCTGCTATGGAGATCAGTGTGGAGAATCCTCAGAAAATTGGGAATGGATCCACCATATGATCCAGCTATACCACCCCTGGGCATCTTTCCAAAGGGATTGAAATCAGAATATTATAGTAATATATGCATATCCATGTTTATAGCAGCACAATTCACAATAACCAAATTATGGAACCAACTTAGGTGTCCATCAACAGATGAATAAATTACAAAATTATGGAATATACACACAGTGGAATTCTACTCAGTAGTAAAGAACAAAATTATGCCACTTGCAAGAAAATAGATGGACCTGGAGAACATTATGTTAAGTGAGATTATCCACTCACAGAAAGTGAAGGGTTATACGTTTTGTCTCACATGTGGAAGCCAGGGAGTAATCAGGATACCAGAGGGACTCCAGATAGTAGAGGAGCAACTCCAGTGGAGCCAGGGAGGTGGTCTAGGGGAAGGGAGGGTGAGAGGGAGAATCAATGAAGGGATCACTCCCATTGACACTATGTACACATGTGAGAAGATCAATGCCAACCTCAGCATCCTGTATGGGGAGGGGAGGAGTGGGGAGGGAGCCGGGGGAAAGCCCACCAAGTGCTGTGTGCATGTATTTCACTATCATTATGAACTACATTGAACTAAAATGCACCAATAAATGTATAAAAAAGGTGGTGTTTTCTCATTCAATAATGTTTCAAGTCTGAAAAGAGATTGTCAATCAAAACACAGAGTCAGTTTTGTAAAAATCAAGATAAACTAGATATTAAAAACATAAATACTGTCGGGCGAGGTGGCGCACGCTTGTAATCCCAGTACTTTGGGAGGCAGAGACCGGAGGATCCGGGTTCGAGGCCAGCCTCAGCTCTCTCTCTCTCTCCCTGTCTCTCTCTCTCTCTACTTAGTGAGGCCCTCTGCAACTTCGTGAGACCGGTTTCAAAATAAAGTATAAAAAATAGGGCCGGGGATGTAGCGCGGAGGTAGAACACTCCTGGGTTCAATCCCCAGTACCGCAAAAAAAAAAAAACATAAATACTGTAGTTTATAAATACAGCAATATTATGATATGCAGATTTTTGTTTTCTAAGCCTTTTATTTTTTCACTCAAATTCTACAATATTTTATGGGATAATGCTGTTCCTTTTTAAACATTGTTTTTTTTTCTGTTTTCAAGTAACTGAATTGCAATTATAGCTTGCACTGCTGAAGTGTCAACTCAATGCATTAACATTTCTTTTTTTCCCCTTCTCAATTCTGTTTCATCATTTCATTAAACTGTGATAAGTCTCACCATGTCAGCCATGGGTAGAGTTAGGGTTTTCAGTTTATGTCACAAGTAAAGCTAATTAAGCATGCACTGTGACTTTTAAATAGAACACTACATCCACAGAAATGCAGGGTCAACATCTTTCCCTTCAACATATAATAAAGTTGTATTTTCACATTGATTTGGAACAATGCTTTTTTAAAATACCAATTGCATATTCGGATCAGAAAAGTATTAATTAATGGAATGCTTCTATTTGGACACTCAATAATTCTCAGCTAGCAGAAAACTTCAGTCTTTTGGAGTTAATTATTTCAAAAGCTGGCTTGCTATAATTTTTCTCATGAAATCAATAAGTCACATTTATATTAATTTTCCCTTTTGAATAAATCATTCTGAAATTTAACAAGAAAAAGTTTGCTATATTTAAGTATAGTTTTTAAACTGAAGATTCTGCTTATAAACTACATTATAATTTAAAATATCTAGAAGACTTTCAATATTGTATTTCTGTATTCTAGTGTCAAAATATATCATGCTAATTTTAATTACCACCTACAGATGTTTTTGTTTAATAAGATTATTTTAAGATTTAAAGCACTATAAAATATGAATCATTTGTATCTTGAGATCCAGATAGTGACCTACTTGTTTAATTTGTGCCCAAAAGATAAATTGAAGCTAGGTGTGGTGGCGCAAGTCTGTGATCCTAGTATTTGGGAGGCTGAGACTGGAGAATCATAGGTTTGAGACCAGTCTCAGCAATTTAGCAAGACCTTCAGCAATTTAGCAAGACTGTTTCAAATCAAAAGCACTGTGGGTGTAACTCAGAGGTAAAATGCCCCTGGGTTTAATCCCTAGTACCAAGAAAAAAAAGAGAGAGAGAGAGAGAGAAATTGATAAAATGAGTAAGCCAATAAGACTAGACATCTGTCTTTGCCCATACAAGTTACAGAAAACAAGTGTGTAGTAGTATTGCAAAGCTTCTATTGTAAGAATAAGTCTTTATTTACTTCACAGGCTCTTTTCCAGGAAGTGGAGTAGGTACATGACATTGCTGAAATTGATACAAGTAACTCTGCCTCAGAATCCCCATCTATATGGGACGAAACCAAAACAGACAAAAGTGAGCTGCAAGGCTTTATTTGAGACAAAAATTACAACACACTCATCATAGAAAGGTTCAGACCCTGAAAAAAAGGCAAAATGTACCAAAAATGTCCCCTGAATGTTCAAACAAGTGATGGAGTATTTCAAGATTACAGAGGAAGAGAAAACTATTTGGAGTTAGTTTGTTACTATCTCTTTTCCATTTCCTAGAATAGTATAGAGTTTGAAAGAACTGTGTCAGCAGCTGGGAAACAGGAAGCAAGCACATACCCCTAATCCAAGACTGACAGGTTGACATGCTGTTTTAAAAATTAGTTCTTTAATTTTTTTTCAATTTTTATTTTTTATTTGTGGAGTGATCATTATTTGGTACATTACTAATGATCACTAATATTTTAGTAAAATATCACACATTTAAGTTTTTTATTAAATTTATGAATTTTCTTCAATATTTTGAAAAAGTACCTATTAAAAAACTTGTATTTAAAATACAGTAAATTTTTAGTGTCACTTGTTTTCATTTATGAATTCTCTAACTTCAAAAATAAACACCTAGAGCCAGGTGTGCTGGCACACACCTGTAATTCCAGTGCCTGAGAGGCTGAGACAGGAGAATCACAAGTTCTAGGCCAGCCTCAGCAACTTAGTGAGACCCTCAGCAACTTAGCTGTTCCCTGTTTCAAAATAAAAAATAAAATGGGGCTGGAGTTACAGCACTGAGATAGAATGCCCCTGGGTTCAATTCCCCGTAGAAAAATAAATAAATAATACATAAATAAGTACATGTAGAAATAAACACCTGATATAAACACTACTACTTCTCTATTGCTTTAAATATTTACAAAAATCATGTGATGGGTTTTGTTGTGGTACTGCTGTCATTAGAGTGTTTGCTGTTGTGTCCCTAACAGAGCTCAGCAGTTCTCATTAAAATCGGCAGTGTGTATTCCATAGGTCATTGAACAAAGTTTAGAATACTCTTTCCAAAAAACAGATTAAACCTAATTGTCCAATAAATATTGACCTTTTTTGCCCATAGGCAACCAATAATGGAGTGACACTTTTAGTAGTTATAGAAAATCATTTCAGGGGAAAAGTATAGGAAACTATAAAGGTGTGCTTTGTTCTGTCTTTACCACTAAAATATTTTATTTCCACTATCTTTATTTTCATCCTTTATATTTATCTTCTCAGGTCCTTTCTGCCTTTTCATGTATTGTCTCCCTTTTACCACTAAAATGACACCTTAAATATTTCCTTTTCACTCAGGTTCCTCTCACCCTTGAAATAGGGTCTTGCTATGTTCTGGTTCACTGCCCTCGAACCTAGGGTTCTCCTGTCTCAGTCTCCCAAGAACTGGGGTTACATGTTTATGCCACACACCCGCCTTGAGAACTCTAATTTTAGGTCTTGATATCTATGGTGTCTACTTTAGAGAGAACTGTTCTCTAATTTAGCACCCCATTTACTTTTTAATAGAGAGTTTACTAGATGTGGTTTTAGGTACATGAATATTTGTCCACAATTATTGATGCCAGGAGTGGTGGTGCAAGCTTGTAATCCCAGTACTTGGGAAACTGAAGCAAGAGCATTACTAGTTCAAGGCCAGCCTTGGTGACTCAGTGAGACACTGTTTCAAAATAAAAAATAAAATCGGGCTGAGGGTATAGCTCAGGAGTAGAATGTCTTTAGATTTTATTTCCAGTACCACCAAATAAAAAATAAAAAAAGAAAAATATTGAGTATAGGGGCAGAGGAAGCCAGAGCATCATCAGTCTATGTTCTTTATCAATTTATAAATTGAAGCTAATGCACTTTGGCAACGAATACAGATTGTTTATAAAATGTAAAAATGACAAAACAAAATTCCCATAATTAGCCCAACTATAACTATGACACTATTGTCCACTGTAACTCTATACTGTCTCAAATATGTGTAACCATTAACTCCTGCTAGCACAATAAACAGCGAATAATGGTTCAATGAAAGCATTAAAACCCTTATTTGTCATATTTTTCCACATTTCAGTAGCAGTCTCATTTATTCCCTAAATTCTATTTTATTAAATACTACTTTAAACAAATTTGATTTTATTATTAAATTCTCAAAGGATAATCTTAAGATTTCTCAATAAAAATGTAGTTTAATCTAATTATTTCCATATAAATGAACCTATTCTTGACTAAGACCACAGTATGTAGGGGGAAAAAGATTAAGAATTGAAGCTATTATGTACTAATATATGTTATATGTAATTTAAACAAAGCATTATTATTTTGGAAGATGGCTAATTGACTTATAGGAATATTTAAACTGCAACTCTTCTAATTTATGTTGATGTATTTACAGTTTTACACCAGGATTTACTGGAAAAAACTGTGAAAAAGTAATTGACCACTGTAGAATGCTCAGCATCAACTGTCTGAATGAAGGATGGTGTTTCAATGTAATTGGAAAATTCAGAGTAAGTAATTTAATGTGTTGCAAAGTAATTTAGCACTTCAAAATACAAAAGCTTCCACCAATCTATATTTCAATGGCCAAAGAAATATAACCTCATATATATTATATACATATATTATATACACCATAGAGGAGAGAGGAGACTTCTTTTTAAAAATATTTTCATAATTCTTATAATTTTATAATTAAAAATTATTATAATTTAAAATTCTTAGCTGAATTAACCATTTATGGATATTCTATGTCATTTTATTTATTTTTATTGGTGCATTACAATTATACATAAAAGTGGGATTCTATGTGATATATTAATTACTGCATCTCACATAATTTGGTAAATTTCATCCCTGTCACCTCCCTTTCTGCCCCTCCTCTCTCCCTCAGATCCCTGCCCTCTTCTGGTCTCCAGAGGAGACTTCTAACATATCTGCAATACTTACAGTTTTTCATAATCATATGACCTTTGCATTTACTTTTTTAAAGGTGTATCTCATTCATACAGAATGGTGGTTTTTTGTGGCATAATGGCACATAAATAAAATAAAATTTGATCAATTTCACTCCCCCAAATGCTTAATTTCATAAAAGATAAATTTGAGAAACAAATATAGTGGGAACAATTAAGTTCATTTTATTATTTTCTCTTCTTCCCTGTTTTATAAAACATTTTTAAAATAATGGAAAGCCAACTTATGAAATTGGTCATGGGCAAATTTATAGTATATTACTTTTATAAGCATATACTGCATATAATAATGCTACTATACAAGAATATATAAATGATGCATATTTATATATTGATAGTTCACTATATTTTGGACATAATACTATATAATTTATGATAATTATCTCCTTTGATTCTCTCATAAATCCCATCCCAATTTATGGAAAAAGAAAATATCTACTGAGCATTTGGATATTTTTTCCATGTTTTCATGTTTAACCTAGTCTATATAAGTCCAAAATCCTTACTGTCAGCACTATACATACATACATATTTTCAGCATAGAGAATGTACAACCATTTCTTTTTTTCCTTCAAATTTATGTAGCCTTTTCTCACTAGGAAACTATCTGGTTGAAATATTTCTCCTACATGTATTTGAAATTTTGTCACATTATTCTGTTTATATTTTGGTTTGGTGTTCCTGTTTTTTTTCTCAGGACAGTCTCTGAGTATTTATCTCTGACTTTTCTGTTTAAACTTGTATTCCCCCACCATTTTTTTTTTTCTGGAGGATCTCACCTATTTTCAACTTCAATAATCTATTTGATATTGACCCTAAAACCAATATGAATTCTTTATTAAGGAATTTCAATGGGCTTTTCACCATTATTATTTCATAGTTCAAACTCCACATGGACTGAGTCATGTTTCTTTAAATTCCTTCTATATGTTAAACCTCTGCAGTCAGTGTGAATGGGGTTCTTAGTAACCTTAGTTGCCTTAGTAAGAACACCTTTGGCTACTTTCTCTAATTCAAAACCCAGGAATTCTCCTTCTTCCATAACTCTTATCAATTTATCTTCTGTTTTGACAGTGAGTTCTTACATCAAACCTTTATAACATTTATCCAACTTGTTAAATTGATTCACATATTAATTAATCATGTTTCTTTGCTTCAAATATCACCAAGTTATTCCAGATCAATCTATATAAAATGAGAAACTGGAAACGCTATACTTTAGTCAATATTCTGTTATAAGCTTTGATGCTAAAATAAAAGAGCACTAAAGTATAAAAATATTACAATGTAGAACATACTAAGATATATGCAGAAATCGATGAACTAATGAACAGATACTAAATAGATAAAATCAGCAAAGTCAATATTTATTTATTCAATGAGATGATAAAATATAAATTTTTCACAAGCTTGATGAGAAAGTACAAAAATTATTGATATCAAGAATATAAAATGTATATATTTTTCAGACATTGGATGATAAATTACATCATATTTTAAAAATATTTATATCTGCAAATTTTGACAACTTAGATGAAATGTGAAAATTTCTTGAAAAGCATGACTTTGCAAAAGGAAAATAGAAAAATCTAGATAGTGTGTTTTCATATCAAATTAATTAAATTTATAATTATAATATCCTCCCTGTATCAAATTGTCCAGATTATATGCTCCACTAGTGAAATTTATCAAATACTTAAAGAAGATGTAATATCAATTATGTATAAACTATTACAGGTAATAGAGAAGAAGGGAGTAAAGCTCACCTAGTTTTTATGAGGCAACCCTGACTCTCATACTGAAATATGACAGGGACATTACATGAAAATTAGTTACAATTCAATATTCCTTATTAACATATTAATATATGCACAAAAATCTTTAATAAAAATGCAAAAATTATTTGACTTGAGCAATATAAAGCAATATTACAAGTCCAAGGAGGATTTTTTCCCTCAGGGAGGAAATATTTGTTCAGAATTTTAGACCAGTTATTCTATTTCAGCAAATGAGACAAATCATATGATCATCTAACTAGAGGGAGAACAAGCAATACAAAAATAAAAATTCATCATCCATTCATGATACAAACTTCAGTGTGTTATATTGGAAATGTTTAAAGAGAAAGGAGAAATAAAATTAGGGAATAGGTGTTTGTATATAATCCTTAGATAAAAATGCAAATGTAATGTGAACATACTTTTACAATGTTCAAAATACCTAAAATTGGATGAAATGCCCTTTAAGGCAATATGGACATATTATATTTTGCATCACAGAACTCAAAAGTACAAATCTTAGACTTCTGTTATCATAAAGGAAGAGTGAAACAGCATTTTCACATGTGTGCAAGAAAAACCGAACTTGAAAAAACCCACTGAGACGCAGTTTAGCAATATGTACCTAAAATGTATCTGTCTAAAATAACTCAAGATTTAAAAATATCTAAAGGAAATAAAAATAATTATATTTAATACACTTTCAAAATATATACAATATTTATATTCATTTTAGAGTTAGAAGTAATCAAATTAAGTAGCAACAATAGTTAAAATTATAATGGTTCCAACATAATAGAACATGCATCCATTTGGGGCATGTTTTTGAAACTTATGACAACTTGAAAAATGTTCAAATTAAAACTTCCAGGGAAAATTGATGTATAATTCCAAATCTAATTTGCTTGAAGATATATACAACTATTTATCCACTTATAACAAAATGAGAGGATGTTTATGTATTTTCTGTGGTGTTGGAAAGGTCATCATGGCCGAACTGCCTCTCCTGAAATCATCCACTGTTTTTTACCTCCCAGAGTGTTATAGACATCAGGAAATGTTTTCCCAGACAACAGGGAGTACCAGGGAGGGGAGCCAGTTAGGGGCAGTTCTGATGAACAGCAGAGCCTGCATGATATTAGCACTATGTATTTGTGTACAAAGCTGTCTATCAGGGAGCCAGTTAAGTAATGTACTTCTGATGTCATCCATCCCTATAATCAATTAGGGCTTTATAATTTTATATTAACATAAAAATTTCTGAATATTGATTTTAAAGTAAAAAACATAGTTCTGAAGCCTGTGACTTACCTAGCCCAGAGACAAATTGAGCCATCAATCAAGGACAGTGAAACAAGGATCCAGAGAGAAACACGAGGAAGAATGAATTGGAAAATCAGAGAGTGACTCTGAATTAATATAAATATTTAACAAAATACCAATTTTAATCAGCGCTTTGATGGCCAGCAGTACCTGGATGGTATTTATATTATGCAGCTATGCATAAAACTATCTAGAAAAAACAAACCAATGGTTTGACAGCGGCTTATAGTCAGAAAAATAACTTTCCTTTTGAATATACATTTACTTGAATTTCTATGAGGAATGGGCATACTCTATGGTGAACTCCATTAGGATGTGAGAATATAATGTACCAATAAAAGTCTAAAAAATAATATAAAATATCAGGAATTTGATATTGACTAAAACAGGCTAGAAAACTTCAGGTCAGAACCTTACTAATTTTTAGCCATACTCTTCATTATGAGTTAAATTTATCTATTTTCAGAATAATTGAAATGGCATAAGGATGCCAAACTTTCTCATTGTAATTGTGATCAGGAATATCTAATCAAGTACTTTCACAATGTCAATTGTGTTCTCAAAATTAATAAAATAAATCTCCTATGATAAATAATTGTTGCTGCCCAGTTGAGAGAATTGGGTTTCTAACAACTACCACTAATAATCCATTGAAAAAATTAAGAGCACATGCACAATATCCTTATAATTATTTTTACAAAAAGAAATAATGGCATCTAAAAATTGATTGATATTATGCACATTATAAAGTAAAATAAAGGCCCTCTGGCACACCTGTAATCACAGTACTTGGGAGGCTGAGACAGGACGATGGCAGGTTCCAGGCCAGCCTCACTAACTCAGCAAGACCCTAATCAATTTAGTGAGACCCTGTCTCAAAATTAAATAAATAAACAAATAAAGAAAATAGGGCTGGGGTTGTATCTCAGAGGTAAAATACCCCTGTGTTCAATTCCTAGTACCCCCCCAAAATTGTGCTTTATAACAGTGATTCAAGATTTTTTCATAGAGGTTTAATGATTAATGAATTAATTTTCATTTCAGTAGATAATACATATAGAGAGAGCCACAATTTCTGGTTTGTGTCATATATTTTATAACTTTCTAATGTTATGACTTAGAATTGTTGATTGCTATTTTTGTACTGTCAAAGAAATGTCATTAGAGCTTTAGCCAAAGCTGCTTTGTTTATCTTCTTATACAGTGGCTCAGGGATGCAGATATAAGGACTCAATTTATGTTTTATCTCATCTTTCTAAGTCTTCTATAAGGCTTCATTAGAGAACCAACAAAAGAAAGAGAATCTAAAACTCATCTAGTTTAACTTCACCATCTGCTGTATTTCTATCTTCTATTTCTATTCTCTAGTTGTTTTTTTTACAATTATCTTCAACAAGAGTGACTTATGCAAACTCACTCTGAAAAAAGTAAACCTCAAATTAGAATTCCATCTGATTCCAATTTGCATTGGGATAGAATTGAAAGACTTAAATTTTAGTTGAAACAATAGAAAATTGAAATAGAATTTCTATCTTTGTTTCTTTCTGTCTACCAAAAATCCCCTTCCCTCCAACATACACAGAGAGGAATTTTAAGGCTCATATAATTAAACTTTGCAGGCAACAGACTCTGTAAGCTTCTAATCAGAGGTTCAGCGTCATCATATTCCTTCTGGTTTTCTTAAAATAGCAACAGTGTCCTTCTTAAAGCTCCGGAAAGATATCAGGCATGCTCCTGCCTCAGGCTTTTGTCTTGAATACTTTTACCCAAATTTATGATTTCTAAGTTTCTTCTTCTGTTTAGGTATTTCCGTTTTTTATTTTTCTTGGAGGGGGCTACTGAGGATGTTACCTTCTCAGTCCTTCCCTATACAACCAATCTAAAATGTTGAATATTCCCCTCCAGCCCAGACTTGCCATCTCCTCTCTGCTTCTCTCATAACTCTCCCATCTGGTTTTCCTGCTCACCGCATAATCCTCCATGTGTCATTTTTATTGAGTATTAAACCAGTCAATATTAAAAAGGTATAATGTAAGCTTTATGAAGGTAGGACTTTGTTTCTTTGTACAGCACGAACCTTCCAGGGAAGGCAAAAACGTTGCTACAAAAGGACATTGCTCGGCCGGGCGTGGTGGCGCACGCTTGTAATCCCAGTACTTTGGGAGGCGGAGAACGGAGGATCCGGGTTCGTGGCCAGCTTCAGCTAACTCTCTCTCTCTCTCTCTCTCTCTCTCTCTCTCTCT
>PVJS01055180.1:0-12728 GCA_004027185.1 Glis glis | reverse complement strand
AAAAAAAAAAAAAAAAAATAGGGCTGGGGGTGTTTCTCAGAGGTAGAATGCCCCTGCATTTAATACCTAGTACCACAAAAAAAAAGTCTTCAATGGGGGCTCAAAGATATCCCTGTTGAAGCTGGATCTGGAGCCAGCTGAGTGTGAGTGATCTGATGGGAAGCAAGCAGCCACTGTTGGTTGTGAGCCAATGACAGTGAACTTCAAGGTAAGTTTCTCCAGTAGCTGGGATGATGACCTTTCTCATCACCACTGTTCACTCGATACCTGCCATGCCCCAGGTATGTCCACATTCTTCCAGGTAAGCATTTAACCCAGACAGAGAAACGAAGGCTCTGGGAAGTTCAGTAATCTGCCCAAAGTCATATAATTTGTAAATGGCAAAATTGAGATTTTATTCTATCTCATACCAAGGAGTATTCTCTTTACCGTTCCCTTCTGAATTTGTTTTTCTTTTTTTGCGGTACCGGGGATTGAACCCAGGGGCGTTTTACCTCTGAGCTACATCCCCGGCCCTATTTTTTATACTTTATTTTGAAACCGGGTCTCATGAAGTTGCGGAGGCCTCACTAAGTTGCTGAGGCTGGCCTTGAACCCGGAGCCTCCAGTCTCTGCCTCCCAAGTACTGGGATTACAAGCGAGCGCCACCACGTCCGGCTCCCTTCTGAATTTAAAGAGACAGTTCAGCCAGGCATGGTGGTGCATGCCTGGGATTCTAGTACTTGGGTGGCTGACACAGAAGGATCGCAGGTTTGACACCAGAGAGTGGTAACTTAGTGAGACCCTGCTTCAAAATTAATAAAATAAAAATAAAAAGGGATTGGGGTATAGTGCGGTGGTAGAATTCTCCTGGGTTCAATCCCCAATATCAAAATAAGTAAATAATATTAATAATAAAAAATAAAGACACAGTTCAAAGGCTCTGCCCTTCAGACATATGCATATTAGTGGAGCAGATCAGAGAACACCGTGACACAGAGAGGTCAGATCCAATGGTGAAAGTCATTTTCAGAGGCAGAAACCCTCAGGGAATGCAGGAGCTAGATTCTAATGTGGGTCAGTGTGCAGAACTGTGTTAGGGTATGATTCAGCCTGATTCCCACTGTCCTTTTTGTTCAGAAGTGGAATCCCATGTCCCAGCCTTCCGGGCAGCACCCTACCAAGTGGCCAGGGCTCCCCAATGCCCTAGTCCAGGGGTGTGTTTTGCTGTCTGGGATGCCCAGGAGCCCTGCAGCTATCCTGGACTGGCCTCAAACAGCACTACTGTTGCCCCTTCTCCCTCTTTGCTGCCAGACACCTTCCTCCTCCCACTCTGGGGAGGCCCAATGTCAGTTCCTTTCTTGGAGCTATGGCCCAGAATCCCAGAGGAAGCATTCAATAGGTTTTTGTTGGAGAACTGTGAGTACAAAGTTTGTTTCCCAGATGTTTTACTCACCAGGGCAGACAGAAAGGCCCAAGGAAATGAATGTGCTCCATGAGCTCTGCATACCCTTTATCTCATGTATCCTTCATAATCACCTGGGAACCTATGATTATCCCTATTTTACAGATGAGCACACTGAGTCTCGAGATGTGAAGTAACTTGTTCAAGCCCATGGAGCTAGTGAGGGAAACTGCTGGTCCCCAGCACAGCTGGGAGGTGGCTGCGGTGTATGCAGGGCCTCAGCTTGAGCTTACATTCTCTCTGGCCCAGTTCTTTCTCCCTATGTCTGTCTTCTCTCCTCTGCAGGTACTTCAGGTCATGCCACCTGACAGCTTCTTCTTTTCCATTGTCCGAGAACCAGCGGCTCTGGCCCGCTCTGCCTTCTCCTACTATAAATCCACCTCATCGGCGTTCCGCAAGGCACCATCCTTCACTGCCTTCCTGGCCAATCCTCGAGCCTTCTACCGGCCTGGGGCCCGTGGGGACCACTATGCCCGCAACTTACTATGGTTTGACTTTGGCCTGCCCTTTCCTCCAGAGATGAGGACTAAGAGAGGGAATCCCAAAGACTCCAACCCCCTCCAGCCGCATGTCTTGCCTTCTGGCACTGGTCCTCGAGCCCAAATCCTAGATCCCAATGGTCTTTTCCAGCCTGTTTCCACTGTTGCTGATGGTCACAGTCGAACAGCCAGCCCTGCCTCTTTCAATTCAGGGCCCTCCTCCTTCATCCAGTGGGGTCTGGCCTGGCTGGACTCTGTCTTTGACCTGGTCATGGTGGCTGAATACTTCGATGAGTCATTGGTTCTGCTGGCAGATGCCCTGTGCTGGGGTCTGGATGACGTGGTGGGCTTCATGCACAATGCCCAGGCTGGAGGTGAGCAGGGTCTCGGTGCTGTCAGCAATAGTGGACTGACTGCAGAGGATCAGGAGCTGACCGCACGAGCCCGATCATGGAACAACCTGGACTGGGCTCTCTATATTCACTTCAACCGCAGTCTGTGGGCACGGATAGAACAATATGGCCGGAGACGGCTGGAGCAGGCTGTGGCCCAGCTCAGGGCTCGCCGAGAGGCCCTGGCTAAACACTGCCTGCTGGGGGGTGAGGCTTTAGACCCCAAATACATCACTGACAGGCGGTTCCGCCCCTTCCAGTTTGGGTCAGCTAAGGTTTTGGGCTATGTACTTCAGAGTGGACTGAGCCCACAAGACCAGGAGGAGTGTGAACGCCTGGTTACCCCTGAGCTACAGTACAAAGACAAGCTGGATGCCAAGCAGTTCCCCCCTACAGTCTCACTGCCCCTCAAGACTTCAAGGCTACCCTCCCCATAGGCATCAGATTACCGATTAGGACACATGATAAGTGTGGGGCTGCCAGAAGCAATCTGCTTCCCTCGGAAGGGAGGGAACCCCTGATGCGGGCCCCAAGTCTTCTGGCCTTTGCCTGGGAATCCCTGTAGCACCTCCCTTCCCCACCCATTTTGTCCCTTTCCCTTTTCAGCCCCAAGGCAGGTCCCTGTGGCACTCTCCATAGTCCCCTGGAGGGGTAAAAGACGGTGTGAGTCGGAGAAATTTGGGGGCATGGTGAGTGTGAACAGGTCCATTTCTCTAGGGAATATTTGTTATCGGGCTATGTACATTTTACCATGAAATGTTTGTTGAATGAATAAATGATATGAAACTTACTTGGTATTTATGTAGGACAGAAAGGGGAGGGATGGAGAATCTTCCGGGGAGAAACGGGGTTGGAAGGGGATCTTTTAATATTGGTTCCCAAAGGAGTCTGTCCGTCCTGTCCCACAGTCCCCCCGCCCCGCAGCCTCACCGCGACCGGGCCACACCCCCTGCACGCCCCCTCCGGAGTCCCCGCGCACCGGTTCCAGGGCCCGGAGGCCACGCCCCTCCCTTCCGCTTCCGGTCTCCCGCCAGTCATTCAGCCCGCGCCGCGGTTCCGGCGTCGCGAGGTCTGGGTTCCGGGTTCGTTCCCGGGTTCCGGGCCGGGCTGGTGTCGGGCCGCGCAGCGCCCCGCGGGCGTCGGGACTCGCCGACCAGCCCCGCGGCCCCTCGCTCCCGCTGGGGCTGGTGTCTGGGCCCCGGCCGCGCCGGCCGCGCCGCCCATGGAGTCCCAGTGCGACTACTCGATGTACTTCCCGGCCGTGCCGCTGCCGCCGCGCGCCGAGCTGGCGGGGGACCCGGGCCGGTACCGGGCGCTGCCCCGCCGCAACCATCTGTACCTGGGGGAGACCGTCCGCTTCCTGCTGGTGCTACGCTGCCGCGGCGGCGCGGGGTCCGGCGCGGGGGGCGGCCCGGGCTTCGGCTCCCGAGGGGCCTGGGCGGAGCTGGCAACCGCTCTGGCCGCCCTGGCCTCGGTCAGCGCCGGAGGCGGGCTGCCGGCGGGCGGTGGCGCCGGCGACCAGGACCCCGAACCCCCAGGGGGAGGGGATCCTGGGGGTGGAGGCGTGTTCCGAGGCTGCAGCCCTCTTCTCACCCACGGCCCGGGCCCTGCTACCTCAGGGGGAGCGACCACGGTGAGGAGCCTGGGGTGACACGACACAGGGCCGAGGGCGGTTTGCTGGGCGCCAAAGGCAGTTTGGAGGTGGACGCTGGGGGCCTAAGGCAGATGACAGGGGAGGGCACGTAGGACTGTGCACTGCAGAGGTTAAGGGAGTGATGCAAGCCGCCTCTTTGACTCTCTCCTGATCTCTTTACCCCTTTCACAATCCCAGCTGCCTGTGGAGGAACCCATCGTGTCCACAGATGAGGTCATCTTCCCACTCACTGTTTCACTGGATAGACTGCCCCCAGGGACACCTAAGGCCAAGGTAAGATCAGCAGGGGTGGAGCTGTTGTCCTAATTCAGACACTCTTTGAAGGCCCTGCCATGACTCTCGACTCTGGTCCAATGTCTCCTGTACCCAGATTGTAGTGACCGTGTGGAAGCGGGAGGTTGAGGCACCAGAGGTCAGAGATCAAGGCTACCTGCGCTTGCTGCAGACCAGATCTCCTGGGGAGACCTTCCGGGGAGAGCAGAGTGCTTTCAAGGCCCAAGGTGGGGAGGAGACTGCAGAGGGAAGAGGCTAGTCTGGGATTTGGGAGGGCAGTGTGGAGGGCTGATACTGGAAAGTGCCTGATGGGGGAGAAGAGGAAGGTGAGAAGAGTGGGTTGCAGGTGAGGTCTGTGCCCAGCCCCTCATTTCTTGCCTCATCCTCTCCTGCAGTGAGCACCCTGCTGACCCTGCTGCCCCCTCCAGTTCTGAAATGCCGGCAGTTCACTGTGGCTGGAAAACACTTGACAGTGCTCAAGGGTGAGCAGATCTGCTGGCTCAAGTGTTGGGTAGCAGCAAGGGAATTGATTGGATGGCAGTTACTCTGGGCAGGCTGATGGCGATGGATCTATTTCGCTGGGCAAAGATGGGACCTGAGGGGTGTGGCTACTCTGAGGTGGGCTGTTTACCTCCACAGTGCTGAACAGCTCCTCCCAGGAGGAAATCTCCATCTGGGATATCCGAATCCTTCCCAACTTCAATGCCAGTTATCTACCTGTCATGCCTGACGGCTCTGTGCTGCTGGTGGACAATGTCTGGTGAGGTCCTATGGAGAGGCGGGGCAGTGAAATGGTAGGGATGGGGACAGGGGCTGAGCTCTGACATAGGGAGATCATGCCCTATTTTCCTCTCTTCTGAATTAGTCACCAGTCTGGGGAAGTCTCCATGGGCTCCTTCTGCCGGCTCCCTGGTACCTCTGGCTGCTTCCCCTGCCCACTTAGTGCCCTGGAGGAACACAACTTCCTGTTTCAGCTGAGAGGGGGTGAGCAGCCCCCTCCAGGAGCCAAGGAGGTGAGCTTAAGGGACTGGTGAAAAAGGAAAAGAAAACGCAATGGGAGGGAAAGGCCAGGGGCTTGACTACAGATGGGAGAGGAATGCAGATACAAGTGAAATCTCCCTTTGTCTCATGCCCAGGGTCTTGAAGTTCCCCTGATTGCTGTGGTTCAGTGGTCCACCCCGAAGCTGCCCTTTACCCAGAGCATCTATACTCATTACCGGTGAGTGTGTGGGAGCCCCTTCCAGACACCATTCTGCTCCCCTATGCTGCCTGACCCACATCCAGCTTCCCTCTCTCACTGCTCCTAGCCTGCCCAGTGTCCGCCTGGACCGCCCGTGCTTTGTGATGACTGCTTCTTGTGAGTCCCCTGTTCGGACCTATGAGCGTTTCACTGTCACCTACACGCTGCTCAACAATCTCCAAGACTTCCTTGCTGTGAGGCTTGTGTGGACCCCGGAGCACGCACAGGCTGGTGGGTCAGCTGTCAGGCTGGGACCTTGCCCCATGGGAGGGGAGGGGAAAGGAAGAAGTCAAGGAGGTAGGTCGGTGAGAACAAATCTGGTGCCAGCCACCCCATTCTGGGTGACTTGTGGCAGGTAGCGGCTCTATACCTGTATGGTCTTCCCAGGGTCACAGGTAGTTTAAAGAGGCAATGGGGCAGTGACTTGAAGACCAGACACTGGGTCTACACTCTCTGGTATGAGTTCTGCCCCTCTCATTTATTGTGTGGCCTTGGGTAAGTTTCTTAACCTCTCTAGGACTCAGTGCTCATCTCCAGTATCTTATTAGGGATAAAATACTGGGCAAATAACACATCATGGATTGTTATGCAAATTAAGGAGCTAATACATGTGATGTGACAAACCTCAGCACACTATCAGCTACTGCTATCTATAACCCTTGGCAAAAGATAATGTTTTCTCAGTTTATTCCACAGAATGGCTTTGCCGATCAATGCAGCCCTGCTGTTGAAGGCCTCTGGGGACTGAGGAACGCTGTTCAGTGTTCACTGGTGCCTGTTTCTACCCCTAGGAAAACAACTGTGTGAGGAGGAGCGCCGGGCCATGCAGGCAGCCCTGGATTCCATTGTCTGTCACACGCCCCTGAACAACCTCGGCTTTTCCCGGAAGGGCAGCGCGCTCACCTTCAGTGTGGCCTTCCAGGCTCTGAGGACCGGGCTCTTTGAGGTGGGCCAGTGCTGCAGGACATTGGGGTGGAACACTCAGGGCCCCCAGCTTCTCTGGAGGAAATGTAATGGGTGGCGCTAGACGGCTGGGCAGAGGGAAGGTGGAACTGAGCTCTGACCTGGGTCGGTGGAGTGGGAAGATAATCTTAAAGGTCTGGGCCCAGAAGCCAGCTGGAGATTCAGCTGATCTGAATCTCCCTACCCAGCTGAGCCAGCACATGAAACTGAAGCTGCAGTTCACTGCCAGTGTGTCCCATCCTCCACCCGAGGCCCGGCCCCTCTCTCGCAAGAGCAGCCCCAGCAGCCCTGCTGTCCGGGACTTGGTGGAGAGGCACCAGGCGAGCCTGGGCCGCTCTCAGTCCTTCTCCCACCAACAGCCTTCCCGCAGCCACCTCATGAGGTAGGAACGGGGCAGGCACGGCATTGGCCTGGGTAGAGGCTGGAACCAGGGAGCGGGGAGGGGTGCTGAGTCTGAGCAGAGCCCACAGCCTCTGTCTTCTCCCAGGTCGGGCAGTGTGATGGAGCGCAGGGCCATCACGCCCCCTGTGGCCTCCCCTGTCGGCCGCCCTCTCTACCTACCCCCGGACAAGGCTGTGCTCTCTCTGGACAAGATTGCCAAGCGTGAATGCAAAGTCCTGGTGGTGGAGCCCGTCAAGTAGCAACCATGTGGCTCTGCTTCCCATACACTCCAGAAACCCAAAGCCCCCGGAGGGCTCCTCGATCCCAGATTGTGCCTCCCCTGGGACGCCTCCCACTACGGGTGAAGAGGCCCAGCAGGGCCACCTGTCTGTGTCTGCTGATGAGGGACGAGGGAAGAAACTGTGAAATGGGCAGTATGGCTACAGCACTCAGCCAACAGTGTTTTCCTGAGTTCCTGTGGGGGGGCTGGCCCCACCCCGTAGGGCAAGGGCTCCAGGAGCTCCCTTGCCCCCGCCCTTCACCCCGTTCTAAGTTTACAGAGTGTTTTCTTCATCCCTATTACCTTCTGCCTCCAACATTCCCTCCCACCCACCCGCAGGGCTGAGATTAGAAGGTGGTGATGGTAAAGGGACCCCGACAATGACCCTCCTGTCTCAGGGGTCGGGGAGATAGCTAGGTGGCCTCCTTCTGCCCCTCATGTTTACGTTGGCAGCTTGAAGCACTTTAAGTTGTGTCCTTTTTTTTTTTTTGTCTGTTCCTGTAACTTATTCTCAAACTACAGCTTCCAACTGAAATAAGACGATTAAATGCCTGTTCAGGAGGGAGAAAAATGACTGTTGTTTGTGTGTTGGTGGAGGAGCAGAGCACAAGGGTTCAGGATGATTCCTTTCAACATGCACACAACTAGCTCTCCTCAGCTGCCTTCCTGTTCTTGTTTTTCTTTCTTTTTTGTTTTTTTTTGCAGTACCAGGGATTGATCCCAGGGGCATTCTACCTCCAAACTACACCCCTGGCCCTATTTTTTGTTCTTTATTTTGAAACAGGGTCTCACTAAGTTGTGGAGGGCCTCACTAAGTAGCTGAGGCTGGCTGTGAACCTGGATCCTCCGGTCTCAGCCTCCCAAGTACTGGGATTACAAGCGTGTGCCACCATGCCCGGCTCTTCTTTTTCTGATTCCCAATTTTTATATGCCCCTGTGGCCTTGCCCCACCCACCCTGGGCTGAGGTACAGACTGTCTCCCTAGAAGATGAAAGACAGACACCAGACATAAACCATCAGTGCAGCCTCTCCCAGACACACACCCTGAGTTCGGGAACGTTAGACTCACGTTTATTAAGAGGGAGGAGGTCTCCTTCCCCGAGTTCTCCTTAACATAGCTGAAAGTCCCCATACCTCTGCCCTTCCAGTGGAGGTGGGTGAGCAGAAGGCCCTAGTTCCAGCAGCAAGCCAAGCAAGAGGTGGAGGACATGTGTACCTCATCACTGAGGCCCACGGATCCAGTCCTCTTCTCTGACCCTGGCCCTCGGGCAGACTCAGACGTCAATGGGCTCCCGGCCTCGGTTCTGCCTCTTCACCACAAACACCCTCTGTCCTGACACGGTCACCAGCAGCGTGTGTTCTCCAAAGACCACTGGAGGGGAGACACACCTTCCCCCATTCAGGAGAGGGAAGGGAGCACAGAGTCAGTGGGTGCTGCAGGCCTCTTTGGGGTCACACACAAATTGGCTGGGATGGAAATAGTTCAAGGCTGAGAGATTGGAGGTGCAGAGGCTGATCTGGATTCCCCATCCTTCTCTTGCTTGCTTACTTAGTCCCTGATACTAAGGAAATCCCGAAGGGAGGAAAGTGACCCAACTGAGGACCCAGGAAGAACTGGTGGGAAGGAGACAGGTGTTTTTCCCCTGAGAAGAGAAGCCTCTGGAATCACCTCCCACCACTACCGGGGCAGGGGTTGGGGCTCACCAGACAGGCGCTTGAAGGGGACATTCATGCCATGATGCAGCCGGAAACCGCAGGCGGTGCTGACCAGTTCAGAGATGGCACTGGCCGCCTGCTCGTCATTCTCAAGATCTCCAGATGACTGCATATGAACAGGGGAGGTAGGGTACAGAAATAAGCGCACAGAACTGGGAAGGAATTCCAGGCTCATGCCCTCTGGCTCTTGCACTTAGATCATCTCCTCCACTTTCCAATACCCTCAGGTCACCCAGTTTTGGAAGAATTGACCTAAAACCTTGTGTAATGTTGCTGCCTTCCTTTGTGCCATCCTCTTCCTCATCCTTATGATACTGGGCTTCCTCCCCTGAGCAGCAACTCATCCAACTCTTTGCTGACCCTTTTCTAACCTTGAAATTGGATGTTCTGCCTTGTCCCCATGTGGTAAAATCACATTCTCCAAGATCAGAGCCTGCCCACCACTGACTCGATAAAGGCTTCATCTTTTTCTATCTTCCCACTTGCTGCCCTGTCTGTAGAATCTGAAATATAAACATCCCCTTTGTCCCTAAAACCCTCTCTCTGCCTATTCCTTGGGTGATGTGACAGTAGCCTGGGCTTCCTCTTTTCTAGTGACTGTTTCAACTTCCTCTTCCCATCTCTTTGATAGAGACCTGCCCCTTGGGTTAAGTTTACTTCCCTTTGCTCTCAGGTATTCTGTATCTTAGTTTAATGTGTATATTAGGGACAATAATACCTATCTTGTGTGCTTGTGCGGGTTATATAATACTGGGGAGATCCTTTGAACAACCCCTAGCAAATATATACTAACTGCTATTATTCTTTTATTTTGTGTGTTTGTGTGTGGTAATGGGGATTGAACCCAGGGGCACTCTACCTCCGAGCTACACCCCCCAGCCCTATTTTTTATTTTTATTTTGAAACAGGGTCTCGCTAGGTTGATGAGAGTCTCACTACTTGCTGAGGTTGAGAAAACTGATCCTCCTGTTTCAGCCTCCCACAAACTGGGATTACAGGTGTGCTCCACCTCTCCCAGCTAACTGCTGTTATTCTACTTCAAATTCAATGTCTATAATTGGGCCATAAAAATACCCCTTAGCCATCTTCCTCCCCAATCAACTTCCATTCTTGTTAAGGCACCCTGTCATTCACCTAGGCTTCTCAGTTTTCAAAGTCTTACTGAATGGAGAAGTGTCTCCTATAGAAGAAGTATGTATATCTAGTTATTAGCAGGATATATTGATTCCTTTAAAATTTGCTTCTCTCCTGCACCTCATTGCCTCCAGCCCAGTTTCATGCGTAGATCATGCCCCTTCTAGCCCATCTCCACACCATTAACAAAACAATCTTACTCAACCATTTCACTAGGTCATGTTTCTTTCTGTTCAAAGAACCTCCAAAGCTCTTAATACACTCAAGATTAACTCCAAATGTGTCAACCTGGTCTTGGAAGTCCTCCATAATCAGATCCTTTCCTTACCATATCCTATTCCCCCAAATCTTTTCACCATAAACCCACCATGAATTTAGGTAATGTCACACTCCTGCAAATATGTCCAGTTCCCAGCCTTGAATACTTTCCTTCTTTTCCACCCATTCACAACCATCCATCCTTTAAGCTCAGCTGAATTCCTTCCTCCAAAAAATTCTTGCCATGACACAAATTATGACATCAAAGGCTGAATCTTTCATTTTCTGGACTCCTTCAGCAATCTTTACCACTTGCACTGCTTTTCAACCTTGAACCTTAAGCATTGTCTCTCTCCAGCTAGAGCAAAAACTTCTAGAAAGCTACACTACATAGTACAAGGGAACAAAACACAAAAGTGTCTTCAAGAAATACCAAATAAGGCCGGGTGTGGTAGCACACGCCTGTAATCCCAGCTGAGACAGGAGGATCGCAGGTTCGAGGACAGCCTCGGCAAGAAGTGAGACTCTCATCAACCTAGCAATACCCTGTTTCAAAAAATAAAAATAAAATAGGGCTGGGGTTGTAGCTTGAAGGTAGAATGCCCCTGGGTTCAATCCTCAGTCACACACACACACACACACACACACACACACCACCACCAACAACAACAACACAAAACAAAAAACCAGGACATACTGGAGAAAAACCTAGGCATTATCAATTTCCAACAAACCTGTAACTAGTCATGACTTTGGTAACATTGGTAAACCTCTTTTACCATAGAACAGTTAGGAAACTAAGATTCCAGAGATTAATTACTGAAAGCTTACTATATGCCAGGCAGGATAGCAGGTAAAAGGATGAAAACAGAGACAAAATAAGCGAAACTGGACAATATTAGAAGGGGCTACCAAACCGTGGGTAGTAAAGGGACCACCTCCCCTTCCCGGAACGTACCGCCAGCACCGCACCTTCACTCAGCACCAGGTAGCCGAGCTGGTCTGGGATTCGCTCCAGCCCCTGGGTCAGTGCAGAAGTCTAGTGGGTAAAGATGCAAGCAGTGAGGAGCACGCTAGAGGATGCCCTCGATACCCTTCACCTGCAAACCAAGTCTCCCTCTAGACTATGGCCCCTTCCAGACCTCCTTCCCCCTAGATGGCTTTCAACGTTGATCTTCCTGAGTCTCCATGTGCCCCCACTCTCGGCCCCCGGGCTCCCTCGGCCTTCTCACTTGGCTACCCAGGGACACCTTCACGATTGCACCAGTCCCTCTGCGCGGCGCCTCTCTCCAATGCCCGGTGCCCCGCCCCCGCCCCCGCCCCTGCCCCGCAGACTACTCCCCCAGGCCATCTCTTCCAACACCCTCCCACAGGTTCCTCCCCAGCACTTTACATCGCCACCCCTCCCATCTCCATTCCCTCTGGGTCCCGGGGCGGACCGGAGGCGAGGACTAACTGCAGGCCCAGGAGTGGGCAACCAAAGGTTGGGGAACAGGGCCGCTGAGCCCCCGGCGCGTCCTCCCGCGCATGCGTCCTCACTCACCATCGCAGCCTTAGGTGCTGGGAGAGCTCCCCACCAGATAGGTAGCTTCCGGCTAGGCACGCGTCACGTGCTTCCACTAGGCGGTCTCCTCCCTCGGTTCTGCGCTCCGGCTTTAGCCACGCCCCCAGCATGCGGATTGGAGTGTGGCTACGTCTTCAGACTTGATCAGCCAGTGCGGGGCGCCGCTTCCCGAAGACACGCGCGGATTGGTCGTGTGTCAACGATCCCAGCGTCGGAGCGCGCGGGGAGAGGCGGGCGGAGGGGCGGTGGGGGCTGTGGAGGTTCGCGCCTGCGCACACAAGCCGGTCCGGGTTCCATCTGCGCTAGATTGTTGCACAGTAGTGTGTAATGTGAGGCGGGTCCCTTGCTGGGGACTTCTCGACCCCAGAAAACGAGACCCTGAGGTGAAATAAAGTGAAAGTCTTGTAAAAAGCTGTTCAAATGCTGGTTTTTTTTTCTTGCAGTACTGGGGACTGAACCCGGGGCGTTCTGCCTCTGAGCTACAGCCCTAACACTATATTATTATTATTTTTATATCTATCTATCTATCTATCTATCTATCATCTATCATCTATCTATCTGTGTAGGTGCTGGGAATTGCATCCAGGGGCGTTCTACCTCTGAGCTACACCCCCAGCCCTATTTTATGTTTTTATTTATTTATTTATTTATTTATTTATTTATTTATTTATTTATTTATTTTGCGGTACCGGGGATTAAACCCAGGGGCGTTCTACCTCCACGCTACGCCCCCGGCCCTATTTTTAATACTTTATTTTGAAACCGGGTCTCACGAAGTTGCGGAGGGCCTCACTAAATAGAGAGAGAGACACGGAGAGAGACAGAGAGAGAGAGCTGAGGCTGGCCGCGAACCAGGATCCTCCGGTCTCCACCTCCCAAAGTACTAGGATTACAAGCGTGCGCCACCACACCCGGCCTATGTTTTTTTTTTTTCTTTTTTTTTTTTTTGC
>PVJS01055179.1:0-12726 GCA_004027185.1 Glis glis | reverse complement strand
TCAAAATAAAGTATAAAAAATAGGGCCGGGGGTGTAGCGCGGAGGTAGAACGCCCCTGGGTTCAATCCCCTCTACCGCAAAAAAAAAAAAAAGAAAAAGTAATGGGTGCATTAACTAACTAGTTTTAGCTGTGGGCAGTGGGGGGTTCCATATGCTAGGGACCCTCTGAGAATAGTGCAGAATGTACTGGTGATTCACCCCACATGAGATGGGATGCTGGCTGTTTTTGCCCTTCCCCACTGATTGAAAGTTCCTCTGCTTCTTCAGTTCTGGGTTGTTCCTGTTTGTGGCTTCAAAGAAAGCAAAGCAAAGAGGCCCCTGGGTGTAGGTTTGATGGGGCAGTGGCAGCACAAAGAACTGTCTGTTCACGCCCGCTAAAACCTTTGGGTTGAGAGGAGGTATACAAAACAGCATAAACACAGCAGACACAAGGGTTACCTCTGCGTGTGGAGATTTCAGGGATGTTTACTGTCTCTTTTGAAGTGCTTGCCACTGTTTTACAAGCACATCTTTTTAAATAAAAATGAAAAAAAAAAACAAAAAATATTTTCAGAGCCAGGAATATAGCTCAATGGTAGAGCACTTGCCTAGCATGTGTGAGGTCCCAAATTTGATGCTCTGCACTGGAAAACAAAATAAAATTTTTTTTCAAAAAGAAAATAATGTAGCATTCATTAGTAACTTGTAAAAATGCTCACTGAGAATGAATCAGGCTAAACCTGCCAAATTTCCTCTCTCAGACTGAGTTTCTGAAAGATAAAAAGAATTATAGCAGTTCAGTGGGATCCTGCAAAGATCTCTCATGAAAATCTTGTGACCTGTTGAGAGCTGTAGGAAGGATGCTGGAGGACAGACAATGAAGGTTTTATTAAAGGCTTGATAGCAGTCTCTGAGTTTCTGAGAGGGAAAATAAGAGGCATGCTTATCAAATCTGCGGTTAGGAGACATAACACCCACAGGGCAATAGATTCAGGATTTAAAGTTGTCTGAATATACTGGAATGCTGGATTGAAACCAAGAAAACAAAATGTAAATGTATACAAAATGTAAGGTCCTGAATTTAGGTCCAAAGCACCAATGGCATGCATTTAAGATGGGGGGTGTCTGGCTTGTATTGGGCTGACGATGAGCTGGGCCTGGAGCTCCTCTTGCTGGAGACTGAGATATTAGAGAAGAAGGCAAGGAGAGGGGAATGATGCTGGGGACAGGGGCTTCTCTTGTCCTGCGTGGCTTCAGGGAGCCAAACCAAGACTGGAGTTGCAGTCAGACAATTTAGATCAACATCAGGAAGAACTTACCATCACTCCAAGCTGGCCTAGAGTGTCTCCTCACTAATTCCCATTATCCAGCTTGAGTGTGTGTGTGTGTGTGGGGGGGGTGTTATTGTGTGACTGTACTGGAAATAGGGCCTGGAGGGGTCTTTGAGAAAGCCTTCTCTCAAGCCTTAAAACAGATGCTGACATCTACTGAGTCCCTGCATAGTTGCCATCTGGGCAGCAACCCATCCACCTTCTCCACTGAGCCCTGACTGTGGTGTATGCCCTGGGATGAGTCAGCAGGACGGCAAATTGGCTCTACTCCCCAGTCTCATCACAGTCCCAGCCCTATGTAGTGGCTTCCTGGGAGCCCCTGGTGGCCTGCACAGCTGCCTATCCAGCCTGGGAGCTCTGCGGTTGAGAGAGACCCAGAGGCTGGGAGGATGTGGGAGGCAGCCCCTGCAGGGGAACGTCACCGGAGAGAGGAGCCAGCCAGCTCATGCCCTCCAGCACTGCACACAGAAGCATCCTGGAGGTCCAGGTGGGATCTACTTTTCTTTTCTTTTTCTTTTTGCAGTACTAGAGATTGAACTCAGGGTCATTCTACCTCTGAGCTACACCCCCAGCCCTGTTTTTTATTCTTTATTTTTAAAGAGGGTCTCACTAAGTTGTGGAGGGCCTCACAAGTTGTTAAGGCTGGCCACGAACCTGCAATCCTCCTGTCTCAGCCTCCCAAGTACTAGGATTATAAGCATGTGCCACCATGCCTGGCTCGGGGCTCTGCTTTTCCATTCCCCTTAGAATGCTGCTGCCAGAACCACTGTGCCCTGTCCCTTTCTACAAAGCACTTCATCACCCTGAGCTGCCAATCCAGCCTGGAGGTGGGCAAGGAAACTATATCATCCCCATTTAGCAGATGATAAAACAGAGGCCCAGCAGATACAGCTCGCCCTGGCTTGAAATATAATAGGCCTGCTGGCTCTTTCTGCACAAAACCCAGATTCTGGGGACACTCAGGGGCTGCAGCCTCCATGGAATCCAGCTCCACAGCCTTGTCCTGAAGACCTACATCTTCCTGTCTGGCAGGGAGTGGGAATAGGAGGGGTGTCATCTGCTGCTGGGGAAGCAGAGGCCAGTGTGCAGTGTGGCTCCTCACTGGGGCCATGGTCTATGGAATGGCAACCTGTCCTGCTTCTGGCAGTGAGTTGAAGAGATGCTTAGAGTAAGTATTCCTGCTCACTTGTGTGTGTCCTATTCGATTGGAAAGGCCACAGGCACTTAGAACCAGGTAAGGCCTGTATACGAGCTGCTCAACCCTGATACTACAGATGAGGAAACCGTGGCATAGTGAGTGGAACTGATAACATGGCTTGTTTCTATCAGTTCTACTTAAGACACAAACATAAGAGAATGAAATTCCATCTCTTCTTCTCAAAAGCCTTTTTTTACTCTCTCATTAACAACCAAAATTATATCAAGAGCTTTGCATTTTCTGATTTAAGTTTGACTCCTTTTGAAATGCATACAGCCAGAAGAGACAGACAGCACTGTGAGCTGTTATGAGTCATTTCCTCATCCATGTGAATAAATTTATCAAAGTCTTTCCTAAACAAGATCCTGCTAAGGATGGAGAGAGAACATAAGTAACTGGAGGTGGGGATACTGAGACTCTGGGTGGTGGTGCCTGGTTGGGAAGTAGTGGGTGGAGGAAGAATGATCCCAGAGGGGCTAGGTGTCCTCTTTCATTACTTCTCAGATGATCCCAGAATAGCTCTGGTTCTTTCTCTGGCCACTGTTTTCTTCTTCTTCAGGCAAGGTTTTAGCTGATACATGCAGTGTTCATGGTGTCGGCTTTGTAGCAGGAGCCTTAGGGAGGCAAGGTCCTCTCCAAATCAAGGATCCCTAATTGCTGCTGATGGACACTGGAGGTCTTTGTAGATGACTAATGGTACTCAGAGAAGATGTGAAAATGGGAGATGGCAAAGCCAGAGCAGGGGCTTAAAGTCAGAGAAAATCCCCTATTTTATTTGATGGGTCCCAAAACCTAGAATCAAACAAAATCTGGGGTTTGCCATTGCTGCACCATATATTCTGAGAGTAGGTTTCTTTGTCTTTGAGCTTCAATTTTCCTGTGACATGAAAATAATTCTCCTTTTCTTATCAGAGATAGCTTGATGCTGTATAGAATGTATTTCAACAGTAATGAAAACAATATTTACAGCAGAGTAGTCTATGTGATACAGCTAAAGCAGTACTTGGAGGAAAATCTGTAGCCTTTAAAACGTATGTAAATTACCAACATTCATTAATCATCTATACATTCTAGGCCGTGTGCCAGGCAGACAGCATTCTGAGCTGGATTGGGCATGGTTTCTTCCCTTAAGGCACATCTATCTTAGTGGAAGGAAAAACCCCTCTAGCTGAATCCTCCCCTAGCTGAAATGGGAAGTGAAATGTGACAGCAGTACAGGTAGGTTGAATAGGCAGACCCTGAAGAAGCAGACAGCCATAGAACCCATAAAGTGAGTTCCAAGAGCAAGAGAGAAGATTATCCCTTGCCCCCTTCTCTTTTTCTCTCCTCTCCTCTCCTCTCCTCTCCTCTCCTCTCCTCTCCTCTCCTCTCCTCTCCCCTCCCTTCCTAAGTTGCGGAGGCTGTCCTTGAACCTGCTATCCTCCTGTCTTAACCTCCCAAGTACTGGGATTACAGAAGTGTGCCACCACACTCTGCTTTACCCTCACTTTCTAAGGTTGGGAATTCCTTTAAACGGACTGAGAGTACAGGCTCAATATGTGATAAAGGCAATTCATTTTTCACTGACAGGAAAATGACTTGAACCAGAACCTTTTCTGAAAGGTTCAGTCGAGAAAAACAAGAGAGCTTCTGGGTAAAATTGAGAGAACTAGAGAGCTTCTGGGTAAGATCGAGAGAACTAGAGAGCTTCTGGGTAAGATCAAGAGAACTAGAGAGCTTCTGGGGAAATAAGGAAAAAAAAAACTCAAATAGGACAAGGGAAAGCACAAAAAAAGGGTTTGTTCGGGGGCTTCTGTTGGCTACCCCAGCAACTTAGTCCTCAAAGTCTTTGGCCTTTGTCAACCCAGATGATTCTTGGAAGGGCCACCTGTTCCTACTTACCAAGAAGGCTTGCAAATCCCTGTTGCTGTGCTGAGCACTTGTGAGAGGGTGAGCTTTGGCTCGGTCTGTAGGAGGGGCACTGGAGGTTGCAGGTCTCAGGAAGCCTTCTAGCTCACCCATCCTCCCCTTGCACCTTCACTCTCCTAAGCACACTGCCCCAGGCTTGCTTCCTTGGAAACAAACTCAAATGAACTGGCACATCACTGTGGCCCCTAGGTTACCCCATGGCTGCCTGACAGATGACTAATGACTAGAGAAGCAGCCCATCAGTCTGTGAGGCCCTTTATAATTTACTCTGATATCCCTCTGAGCCTGGTGACAAGCCCATGAGGTGGGGAAAAGACAAGAAGCCCAGGTCACCCACATTTGAGAGCTAAGGAGGACATAGAGATGAGATGGATCTCTCCAGTTCACATAGGCATACAAAGGGGTGGCATGGGGGATTAGAGACCCCCATCATCAGTCCCTGACCCCCCAAACTAAGTACACCTCTTCATAAAAAACTGTACAAAAGCAGCTTTAAGACAGGTTCCTAAGCTGTTCCTACAAACTGAGTTGCTGGCCTCCCAGCCCCTTTATAACCAATGGTTGCAATCAGTAGGACTTCTCTCAAGGCCATGCTTTCTGATTCCTAGGTCAGGACCCTTTCCCCTGCAGCAGCACTGTCTCCATGAGACCACGTGGGCCTGTTAAGAGGCAGTGGGAGTCAGGGCAAACATCGAACCTGGGAAGCAGAAGCCTTAGGGGTCTACGGTGTTATTCCTGCCCAACCCTACTACTTCTACCATTGTGGTAGTTCTAAACCTGGACTCTGCAGACCCCTAGGAAGTCCAAGGATGATGAAATTTAATCCCTTTGTGTTAGCCAAGACACTGGGATTGCAAGCAACATAAACTGGAGCTGGTTAACTTAAATAACAGTGGGAATCCACAGGAGGGAGTTGGGTAGCTCATCCAATGGGAGGGAAGGCTGGGTTACTAGGACCAGAGTCCAATCCAAGGCAAAAGCGGTCAAATTGGCCATCCTTTAGCTAAGGATAGGTACAGAATCCTGATATACAGTCCCTCAAAAGCTGCATGCAGCCGGGCATGGTGGTGCATGCTTGTAATCCCAGTACTTGTGAGTCTGAGACAGGAGGATTGCAGGTTCGCGGCCAGCCTCAGCTACTTAGTGATGCCCTCCACAACTTAATGAGACCTTGTTTCAAAATAAAGAATAAAAAATGGGGCTGGGAGTGTATCTTGGAGGCAGAATGCCCCTGGGTTCAATCCCCAGTACCCCCCCCAAAAAAGCTGCATGCAGGAAGGACTGGCTCCCCAAGAGAGAAGTTGCTATGCTAAAAAAAGTGGTAATTGAGGCAGAATGTGCCAAATCTCCAATGCTTGGTATTTCCCTGAAAATGTATCAGGTGTTGAGTATTCTTTTAGGGAGAAGATCCAACACTTTCAAAGACCATAAATTCCTTCTGGACAGGGACCATTTCATAGTGTATCAAGAGAAAGCCCTAGCAAAGTCCCTGTGAAATTAATTAAAATGCTGAGGTTTTTCCCTAAGTTGCTGAAGCCATCCTCAAACCTGCAATCTTCCTGTCTCAGCCTCCCAAGTACTGAAATTACAGGCATGCACGACCACATCCAGGCAGGGGAATTTTTTTTTTTAATAAGAGTGCCTAAACACCACTGCCAGAAATTCTGATTCATTTGATGATGGATCTGTTTGGTGGGGGGTGCATTGTTAAAAGGCAATTGATTTTGATATGAATCAGGGTTGAGAAACACTGAGTAGCATAGTATTTTATCACACATATCAGAGTTTCCTTCTGATTAGAAAACTCAATTGCAGGCCGGGCGTGGTGGTGCACGCTTGTAATCCCAGTACTTTGGGAGGCAGAGACCGGAGGATCCGGGTTCGCGGCCAGCCTCAGCTCTCTCTCTCTCTCTCTCTCTCTCTCTCTCTCTCTCTCTGTCTCTCCCTCTCTCTCTCTCTCTCTCTCTCTCTCTCACTCTCTCTCTCTCCTTAGTGAGGCCCTCCGCAACTTCGTGAGACCCGGTTTCAAAAAAAAAGAAAACTCAATTGCAAGTTAGAAAAAGAAAATAAAAATCAATCAAAGAAACACCACTTCTTGTGGACAAACATCGTTAATTTTTAAAAATTCATGTACAGTTCACACAAACACATACACTTTTATTTGAAATAGGGATTTATTGTAACTATTGCAACCCATGAGCAGTATTTTTCCCATGCCACTAAACCTCGATCTGGTAAACCTGTAGGCGTGGAATCCCGAGCCTAGGAGTGGGTCCCTTGTTCAGGTGCTGGATGGATGCTCCTCGCTGAGAAGTCTCAGCTGATTGCCCGCTGGCCCCCTGCAGTGCACAATCACAACCAGCCCTCCCTGAGCATTTTTCATCTTTGCCAATCTAACTGATGAAAAGGTTAACCTGATGTCCTTTTTAAAATGCCATTTCTTACATTACCGATGAGTTTGAACTTTTTGTTTCACGCAGTTATTAGCCACTTGTCCTATTTGTGTGTGTGTGTGTGTGTGTGTGTGTGTGTGTGCTTTTTGCCCTTGGCAACCCCTCGAATGGTGTTCTTTAGCAGATCCAGTGCCAGAATTCACCTGCAGGCTCTCAGGAGGTGGTGAATGGAGGTCTTTGGTCTGTGGCTGAGCTCTCATGTATTACCAGGAAACACCAGTAGGTGGCAACAACGATGCCCTTATCAGCTGAAGGGCTGTGAACTCAGGGACACACCCAGCTCCTGCAGGACTAAGCCCCTTCATCTCAGAGTTGCTTTTTTTCATATTCAGGCTTGTAGAGAGGTCCAGACTAAGAGTATTGTAAAAATACCATACTTGCATCCGTCGTGTAATCAAACACTCTCAGGACTGTTGCTACTAAGCTGGCCTGTATTGAGTGCCCGGTGCACCAGCGTGCTCCAAGCTCTCTTCACCCATTGTCTGCCCTCTATAGTAGGGGTCACTTATCTCCATTTTGTTTTTCTATTTTTGTAGTACTGGATATTGAATTCAGGGGGGTTCTACCTCTGAGCTACACCTCCCAGTCCTATTTTATTTTATTTTATTATTTTATTTTTGAAACAGGGTCTTGTTAAATTATCTTGCACTGGCCTCAAACCTGCAATCCTCCTGTCTCAGCCTCCCAAGTACTGGCATTACAGGTGTACACCTCTGCACCCAATTACTTATCTCCATTTTAGCCATGAGGAGTCTGGTGTCCAGAGATGTGCCATGACCTACCCTAAGTCATAGCCAGGATTTTTTTTTTTTTTTGGTACTGGGTTGAACCCCATCCCCAGATTTCAGAGGCCTAGAGCCTGATCTCTGAGATCACCAGAGTGCCCTAGAGACAGCCATCATCACATCCTGAGACCTCCAGGAAGCTCCTCCACTAGGGGAATGGCTTAATTGGGTTCAGTGGATGAAAATTTTACAGGAAGTAGCCACAAGGGCACCTGTCATCTCCCAGGAAGGACAAATCTAGGGTGTTAACGAGGCCTCTGGATGCTGGCATGGAGCTCAGGAGGTGGGCAGGCCAGTCTAGGGGAATTTCCTGGAATAAGAAGGAGTATCTCCTCCTGGAGAAAGGATCCATGTGCGCTGGAAGCTGGGCTAAGTCTGGAGACAGATGCCCAGGCTCGGCTGAGGCACTAGAGATGGGCAGGATTGCTCATAGGCACTTCCCAGGGACAGACTTTGGAAAATGAGCTCACTTGCAGACCAAGTGAAGGGAGTGGGGGGAGCCGATAGGCTGGAGTCTGTCCTGAAATGTTCTAGCAATTTCCTCTACCCATCCACATCTACAGATGTCCCCCAGTCATGGGGATTTATTCAGGGTTGATTTGAGGCTTAGCAGGGTGAGCTGCCTGGAGAGTGTCCCAGCAGGTCCTGTGATCCTGTGATCAGTGATGCCTTTCCTGGGTTTTTATTCATTTGTGTGTGTGTTTCAGTTTTGTTTTGTACTGGGATCGAAACCAGGGGTATTCTATCTCTGGGCTATACTCCCCCCCCATCTATCTATCTATCTATCTATCATCTATCTATCATCTATTTATTTATAGTGGGGATTGAACCACCCAAGGGCATGCTATGGCTGAGCTACACCCCCAGGCCTTTTTAATTTTTATTTTGAGACAGGATCCTGCTATGTTGCCCAGGCTGGCCTCAAACTTGCCATCCTCCTGCCTCAGCCTCCCAAATAGCTGGGGTTAGAGGTGTGCACCACCACACTTGGCTCCTGGGGCTCTTTCTGGGGGAACCTAGAGAACACCTAAGGATGCCTTCCAACACAGTATCGCCTGCTTTGAGCAGGACCCTGTCGCCTGGTTCAAGATCTACCCTTCCTTCCTTCCCTGCTTCCTACAAATATTTATGCATTCCATTATCATTGATTATTTATTGGACAATTTCTATGGCCAGGCACTGACAAGATGCTAGGGACACTGCCACCAACAAGACAGGGTAGGTCCCTGCTCTCCAGGAGCTGACTTTTAAACATGGGGGAAAAGACAATAATCTTGAAAACAAAAAAAATATTGACGGATTGAAGAGCATAAAGAGGATACTATGAGAGATAATAGTGGGGCACCTACTTTAAATAATCAGGTTGGACTTCTCTGGAAAGACAATTAAGCTGAGGGCCAAAGGAGGGAAAAAACAAAGGTGTGTGAGAGCCGAGAGGATGTCAAAGTGGCCAGAGCATAATGGGCATAGGGGAGCGTGGCACTGCGCGAGACCAAGGAGATGTCATTGGGGATCAGACCATGCAGCCTGTGGGAGGCCGTGGTCAATAGTGAAGGTTGTATTTATTTATTTGTGCGTGTGGTTCTGGGGATTGAACCCACTGAGCTATACACCCAGTCCTTTTGTTTTGTTTTTTTTTCCATTGGTGTGCACCATCACGTCCAACTGTGGATTGTATTTCAAATGCAGTTAGGGGTCTAGGCAACGCTCATTAGTGGCCACTGAAACATTAAGTGAAAAGCTGATGGGTAACTTGATGGTGGAGGATCACACTGACATCACCT
The DNA here is from genome assembly GCA_004027185.1 of Glis glis. Taxonomy (NCBI): domain Eukaryota; kingdom Metazoa; phylum Chordata; class Mammalia; order Rodentia; family Gliridae; genus Glis; species Glis glis. The sequence continues at coordinate 3,288 of PVJS01055179.1, read as the reverse complement.
GAGCCCACAGATCAAGCTTAGCATCACAACACAGAATCCGATCAAGCCTCTAAATCTAATTCCTGATTACAGGAAACACAGCACGGAGAGGAGAGTGTGTAGAATATCATCACAAGGAAGCAATCAGCAATGTCCCACCTGCAGGAAACTCTACAAATAACTCAGTCTTCATGACAAATTGAAGAGGGGAAAAGAAACAGAGGGGGAACCTGTAAACCAAAGGAGACTTAGGCACCGCACCAACCAAATGCAATATGGGGATGGTGGTGGGTTTTGTAATAGTGGACCTTAATGAATCACACTTGCTGGTCCATACCCCTTTGCAATGTAATATTGCTGTTCTTTCTATCAGAGGGTGGAAACTATTTCTCCACTGCTTGAATCTGGGCTGCTCTTTTTTTTTTTTTTTTGAGGTACCGGGAATTGAACCCAGGGGGGTTCTACCTCCGAGCTACACCCCCGGCCCTATTTTTTATACTTTATTTTGAAACTGGGTCTCACGAAGTTGCGGAGGCCTCACTAAGTAGCTGAGGCTGGTCGTGAACCCGGATCCTCCGGTCTCCGCCTCCCAAGTACTGGGATTACAAGCATGCGCCACCATGCCCGGCCTTGGGCTGCTCTTGAGGTTTGCTTTGGCCAATAGAATGTGACACAGGTAATATGACAATTCCTGCCCATTGCTTCCTCGGTTGCTCTCTTGGAGCCCTGAGAGCACCGTTCTCTAAAGAAGCCCAGTCTAGCCTCCTGGCAGGTGAGAGGCCATGCGAAGAACGGAAACATCCTAGCCAATAGCCTTCACTAACCACCAGCCACATGAGGGAGGTTGTCCTGGACCGTGCAGCCCCCGTCAAGTCATCAGATGGCTGCAGCTTGCATGAGAGAGCTCAAGAGAGAGACCTGGAGAAAGACCATTCAGATGCCAGCCATGGTGCCACGCAATAATAAGTAATATAAACAGAAACCTCATTTGCACTCTCACTTCTTTTAAAAATTATGAAACAAGCCAGGCGCATGCCTATAATTCCAGTACTTGTGAGGCTGAAGCAGGAGGATTGCAGATTTGAGGCCAGTGCATGGTAACCTAGCAAGACCAAAAATAAAAAGGGCTGGGGGTGTAGCTCAGTGGTAGAACACCCCTGAGTTCAATTCTCAGTAACACACACACACACACACACACACACACAATTATGAAACAGAGCCGGGTGTGGTGGTGCATGCTTGTAATCCCAGTACTTGGGAGGCCGAGATAGGAGGATCGCAGGTTCGAGGACAGCCTCAGCAAGTAATGAGACTCTCATCAACCTAGCAAGACCCTGTTTCAAAAATAAAAATAAAATAGGACTGGAGGTATAGCTCACAGGTAGAATGCCCCTGAGTTCAATCCCCGGTACAAAAAAAAATATGAAACTGAGAATTTTGAATGTTGGGTGCTGGATACTTGATAATAGTATTACCTACTTGTTAATTTTACTAGGTTTGATAATGATGTGATCATAGCTTTAAAAATTTTTTAGAGTTCTTATTTTTCAGAGATATAAACTGAATATTTTTAGATAAAAATAAATGATGCCTGGAATTTGCTTCCAAATAATCAAATAAGAGTGGCAGTATGGATGAAACAAGATTGGCCATGGGAATTCTTTATACTCTTCTCTCTTGTAATGGTTTGTTAAACTCACTCTTACATATATTCACCATAATAGTCTCTCTTGTTCATATTTGAAATTTCCTGTAGTATAATAAAGATGTTTGAGTGCATTTGGAAACCCTTGAAAGGCGTACGCAGAGGAGTATCATCCTCTCACCATGCACCAGAACTGTCTGGCTTCCCTAAGTCCACCAGCAGCCTTCCACCACCAGAGGGCCCCTTGTGGCCCCGCTGGTCCCCGCAGCCTTCATGGTACCAGTTCATTGGCCCTGCTCCTCCAGGTGTCTCTAGCCGCAGGTCCCAAGCCTCCAGTGGGCCTCCTAGCCAGTGGCTGAGCTCTAGGTGCAACAGAAAAAGACTCCACAGAGACTCTCCATCCCCTGGAATGGGACACATCAGTCCCAGAGGAAGACAGGAGGAGAGTTTGTGAGACAACAACTGAGTCACCACAGCTAACGACTTCCCAGAAGAACTGTGATCGGACACTGAGCAGCTCCCTTTGAAACACGGCTGGGGAAACACATGCTCCAGCCTGGTCCCAAGTCAGAAAACACACAGAGCAGAGCCACCTCTGCTGTAGGACTGTGGGACTAGCAACCACAGGAGGCTGTTCCCATCAGACCTGTAGGTACGAGAAGGGGGAACAGTGCCTGGCAAGAGCTAAAGCCATGCGAGAGGAGCGTCTCAGTCCATTGTCTGTTGCTATAACACAATACCCAAGAACCAGTAATTCATAGAGAATAGAGGATTTTTGTTTGTTTGGTACTAGGGATTGAACCGAGGGGTATGCTACACCCCTAGCCCTTTTTATTTATTTTTTTTATTTTGAAACAGAGTCTTGCTAAGTTGCTGAGGTCTCACTAAGTTGCTTGAGGCTGTCCTCAAACCTGTGATTTTCCTGTCTCAGTTTCACAAGCACTGGGGTTACAGGGCTGCGCCACCATGCCCAGCTTAAGAATAGAGGTTTATTTAGCTCATGGTTCTGGAGTCTGGGGAGATCAAGAACATGGTGTCAGCATCTGGCAAGAGCCTCGTGTTTCATCATAGCACGATGAGGGCATCACATAGTGAGACAGAGCAAGCGTGCTAGCTCAGGTCGCTCTTCCTCTTCTTATACAGCCACTAATGCCATCATGAGGGCCCCACCCTGTGATCTCATCTAATCCTAATTACCTCCCAAAGGCCCCACCTCCAAATACCATCAACATAAGATTTTGGGGGATTAAGATTCCAACACATGAACTTTTGGAAGACACATTGGAACCACAGCGAGGAGTCACCCAACAGGATTGAGCAGAATAGAGCCAGGCAGGGAGAGAGCAAAGAGACTAATACCCTGGCCTCTCCCTTCTCCTGGCCTTCCAACTCCTCTAGCGCCTCTTAGTGGCTGAACCCAGCTGGAAGCCAAAGGGCAAGGGAGCCTGGGTGATGTGGTTCTTAGAAGTTAGAGTCCAGCCAAGCGTGGAGGCACATGCCTGTAATCCCAATACTTGGGAGGCTGAGACAGAAAGATTGCAGGTTTGAGGCTGGCATCAGCAACTTAGTGAGGCATTCTACAACTTATTGAGACCCTGTTTCAAAATATAAAATAAAATAGGGCTGGAGGTGTATGGAAGTAGAATGCCCCTGGGTTCAATCCC
>PVJS01055178.1:0-12724 GCA_004027185.1 Glis glis | reverse complement strand
GGTCTCATGAAGTTGCGGAGGGCCTCACGAGGTAGAGAGAGAGAGAGAGAGAGAGAGAGAAGGAGAGAGAGAGAGAGACAGAGAGAGAGAGAGAGACAGAGAGAGAGAGAGACAGAGAGAGAGAGAGAGACCGATCGATCTATCCATCGATCGATCGTGCGCGCGCATGCGCGCTGAGGCTGGCCGCGAACCCGGATCCTCCAGTCTCCGCCTCCCAAAGTACTGGGATTACAAGCGTGCGCCACCACGCCCGGCTCTGATAGATTTTAAAAAACCCTATTAAACTCATACACTGTTCCTTAAACAAAACTTGAAAATTGTCACTTCCTCATTTAAAAGTAAAAATTTGCAATGCAGAGTGAATTAACAAATGATAAACACATTATATTCATAAGTATTCGATCATTTCCTTTGCCTTGTGTGTTACCTGGAGTTCCCACACAAGTTGTTTCCATTAAACTCTTCATATTCCTTGTGTTTAGAGGATTCCACTACATGGGGAATTTTCATAGGATTTGGAAACTATTTGTTACAACTTTCTTGTACTTTTCACATTTGTACAGTTTTAATCCAGTGTGCATGAGGACCAACTGAAGACTTTTGTACATCTCTTTCAGTCAAGATTTCTCCCCGTACTGTGTTCTTTCATATCTGTGAATTGGTACAAAAATGCTAGAGGCATTCCCCCAAGCTTTACATTGATAAGGCACACTCTCAATTATGCATTTTTGTGTGAGTGAAGCTTTCCAACAATATATATTTGGGTTACTCTTTCTTGTGAGTTCTTTCATGTCTGTATCAGGAACTGGATAGAATGAACGCTATCCCACATTGCTTACATTCATAGGGCTTCTCAGCAGTGTGAATTCGTTCATGTTTCTTAATGTAACCAGAAGAACTAAAGGCTTCCCCACATTGCTTACATTTAAAGGGCTTCTCACCAGTGTGAATTTGGTCATGTATCTGAAGATAACCAGAAGAACTAAACACTTTCCCACATTGCTTACGTACATAGGGCTTCTCTCCAGTGTGACTCCTTTCATGTCTTTTGAGAGAATTAGGATCATAGTAGGCTTTCTTACATTGTTTACATACATATGGTTTCTCTCCAGTGTGAGTTTTTTCATGTATTCTGAGAGACTTAGAAGAACAGTAAGCTTTGCCACATTGTTTGCATACATAAGGTTTCTCCCCAGTATGAGTTCTTTCATGTCTCTGAATGTATTCGGAATACCTAAAGGCTTTCCCACATTGCTTACATACATATGGTTTCTCTCCAGTGTGACTCTTTTCATGTCTTCTGAGAGAATTAGGAGAACGGTAGGCTTTGCCACATTGCTTACATACATAAGGTTTCTCTTCAGTGTGAGTTATTTCGTGTTTCTGAATGTAATCGGAATAACTAAAGGCTTTCCCACATTGCTTACATACATAGGGCTTCTCTCCAATGTGAGTTCTTTCATGTCTTTTGAGAGCATAAGGACCAGAGTATGCTTTCCCACACTGTTTACATATATAAGGTTTCTCTCCAGTATGAGATCGCTCATGTATCTGAATGTGACAGGATTTTCGAAAGGCTTTCCCACAATGCTTACATACATAGGGCTTCTCTCCAGTGTGACTCCTTTCATGTTTTCTAATGGAACTGGAACAAGTAAAGGCTTTCCCACACTGCTTACATTCGTAGGGTTTCTCCCAAGTGTTCAATCTTTTATGCATTTTAACGTAATGTGAACTACTACAGATTTTGTCACATTGCTCATGTTCATAGTGTTTATCTCTGCTGTGATTCCCTTCATGCTTTAGAAAGCATTTTGAGTAACTGAAGGCTTTCCCCCGTTCCATACACTTATCAGATTTCTCACCATATTTCAAGTTTGCATATTTCTGACCAGACTCAGCTCTGTGGGGCTCATTTAAGGAGAAATGACCAATGAGATCTCCACATATCTGCCTTTCACCTGCTTTAACGCCAGGGTGAGTTTTCTTCTTGAAAATAGGATCTGGAGACCAGCGAGAGATTATTCCACATTCAGTACCAAGTTTATGTTCAAAGAATCTCTAGCACTTGACTTCTGTTAAAACAAACAAACAAAAAAGAAGCACATTACTAGTGATGTGTTTATTAATGATTTTCATGAGACATGCTGGTTGTATACCATGTAGGAATTTTTGAACATGAATGGCCGGAATGCTCTGCAGGATAGATGTACGACAGTTATTATCAAAGCAGTAGTATTCATATCAGAACTTTCTCTCTCTCTCTCTCTCTCTCTCTCTCTTACTCTCTATCTCTCTCTCTCACATATTAGGCAATAATAAACAGCAGCAAAGGTCACAAGATGAGACCCCAGATGTCCAGGAAGCAGATGTCAGAGTGCACGCTGGCCATCAGGCAGGAGAGCAGGTTGGCAAGTCAGAGCAACAAAAGGCAGACACGGGAGGTGGTCAATGTCTGCACGCCCTGCTATAAGCAAGTTTCTATAGTTCTGTTTTGGCAGTGATGACAAATGGCACAAAAAACTCAGAGGACAGCTGGGTGTGTTGGCACACACCTGTAATCCCAGTACGTGCGGGGCTGAGACAGGAGTATGAAAGGTTCAAGATCAGTTTCAGCAACTTAGCAAGACCCTGTTTCAAAATAAAAAAAAATATATAATGGGTCCAGTGGTGTATTTAGTGGCAGAACACCCCTGGTATCAATCCCCAGTACCACACACACACACCAAAAAAAAAAAAAAGAGAGAGAAAAAAAAACCCTCAAGGGACAAAGGCATATTACTCACATATTTCAGGGCCATGGGAGAGAAGGGCAGGCCTCTCAAGGAGGCAGAAAATAATGAGGCATGGTGTCCCTCACCTGTAATCCCAGTACTTGGGAGTCTGAGACAGTAGAATGGTAGGTTTGAAATCAGCCTCAGCAATTTAGTGAGGCCCTCAGTAACTTATCCTTATTTCAAAAATAAAACATAAAAGAGGGCTGGGGATATATCTTAGAGGTAGTATGCCCCTGGCTCAGTCCCCAGTAACACACACACACACACACACACACACACACCAAGAAGTAAGTAGCACATTCCTGTAATCCCAGTACTTGGCAGGCTGAGACAGGAGGACTGCAGGTTCAAAGTCAGCCTCAGCAATTTACCAACCCTGTTTCAAAACAAAACATAAAAGAGAGTTCGGAGTGTAGTTCAGAGGTAGAAAGCCTCTGGGTTCAATCGCCAGAACCCTGTTGCAAGGTAACGTCCCAATCAAGACCATCAGACCAAATTGGTATTTACTGAGACTTATTTGCTGGTTGGCAAGACTACACAGGGCAATAAGACCCAAGTGCAGTCCCAAGCTGTCTCAAAGCTTTCCTTATATACAGAAAAACCACAACCTAGGGGTGAATAGTTGTTTCTCACAGCGGGTATGGAAAGTCCCCAACAATTTTTCAGCACTAGCACGAGCCAGCAGAACGTTCAAAAGCAGAAGGTAGTTGTTAGCAACAATAATAGCACAGTAAGCAGTTTCTTACTTCCTTGTTCTCTTCTGCACAATCTATACAATTAGCTGTTACCAACTGACCATTACCCCCTCTGCCCACATCCTGATCTGATTCTGTTAGAAATAACTTTTCACAGCCGGGCGTGGTGGCGCACGCTTGTAATCCCAGTACTTTGGGAGGCAGAGACTGGAGGATCAGGGTTCGCGGCCAGCCTCAGCTCTTTCTCTCTCTGTCTCTGTCTCTCTCTCTCTCTCTCTACTTAGTGAGGCCCTCTGCAACTTCATGAGACCCGGTTTCAAAATAAAGTATAAAAAATAGGGCCAGGGGTGTAGCGCGGAGGTAGAACGCCCCTGGGTTCAATCCCCGGTACCGCAAAAAAAAAAAAAAAAAAGAAAAAAAAGAAAGAAATAACTGTTCACAGCGTCTAAAGAAAAGGCATATGTTCAAAAATTGCTTGGCAATGCGATTTTACTTTTTTGCAAAAAAAAAAAAATGTGCTCCCAGGTGTGTGAGAGAGCACACCTTGCACACCTCCCAAAGACCCAGTGGGTCTTATATCCTTAACACAAGGTTCATCCTTCGCTGAATTCCTATTGGTGGGAGTTACAGCTTCACATTCTTCTGGTCAGCTACAGGGGAAGATGGGGGAGGACTGACACCTGCAATCTCTTAAGAGATGTTACTTTGGGGAAGGAATGTTAAGTCCCTACCAGGTTACAAAATGGCAGTTTAAGTGAAACTACTCCTTTGACAGAAAAGATACAATTATATTCCCACAATTCCCTTTTTTATTATACATTATTACTCTTTTCTTCAAACTCTATTAGCATATGCAGACTTTTGCTCTCAAAGATGTTTAACAAGAGACTATTTTGGTAAAGCCATAGAGGATTGTTCAGTTAGAACTGTCTCTGTCTGTCCCTGGACTAGGGCCTTAACACAGAGGATTATACCATATCCTACTAGGATAACTTTTCTAAATACTATGAGAAGTATTATGATGGGAGTCATTATTTCTGCCTGTTTTCCCAGCCACTATTCTGTTAGGCTGGGGAAAGGATCACCTATCCTTGAACTTTCTGCCAGCTCAGCTGCTAACAGACAAACATTTAATTATTTCCTGCATGACATCTATGGTGTGGTTGACAACCCTCTGTTGATTGTAACATATATTGTTTATCCAATCTACCTATTTATTAATGGTGAACCACCAAAACAACATTGGTGCAAACCATATAGCTACCTGGTTTTTAGCCTCAAATTTATTGGAACCACCCCCTTGAGGTCTAGATTGAATCTACATATGTGTGAGGGTCTAATGACCCATTAGAGGGTGTCTCACTTTGGGTTTGAAATACCAGGTTGAAAGGAATTTCCAGTCTTACTAGAGTGCAAATTCTACTCCAAATTGGCAGGTAAACTCTCAAGTAGCGGTCCTCCACAGTACCATCAGACGTTTGCTCCAGCTACTGCCAGCACAGACTGACTGTCCAGTTCCTCAAAGGACCAGCATTCACTGAGCCCATAACACTGACTGTCCCTCTCACCTTGAGAGGCACAAGGTATAGTTAGTATTAGGGACTGGAGGTTCACCAGTTTTGGGGGGCTCTTACTTTGGACCCTGAGCCACTGGGAACAGGAGGGATAGAGTCTTACAAGATTCCTTGCCCCATGCTAGACTGTTCTGAAAGAGGACTATCATGCATCTCATGCCCATTGGGTCTGAGTTCCATCTGAGTGGAAATGGTATCACCTGAGTTTTTAACCTGCCTGGCCGGTCTGCCACACAAACGTAATGGTCACCGCTGTTTATGGTGCTGGCAGAATTTTTAATCCATTTCGACCAGCATTTGTTTTCCCATATCCTGTCTTAACTTTTATCATCTGATGCAAATCCTTTCTTTTCATTATAGTGTCCCGGGTTGAGGGGTTAATATTAGCAACTGAGGTTGAATTATTAACTAATCTAACAGCAAGCTTCCCCGTGGGATCATTTCCTCACATATCTGCCTGGAAGCTAGACCTGTGTTTAACGGAAAGAGCTGGCTTTCCTGGCTTGTGAGTTAGCAAGAGTGGATTATACTGTATTTTTTGTCTTTGTGGTACTGGGGATTGAACCCAAGGGCATTCTACCTCTGAGCTACACCCCTAGCCCAATTTTTTTATTCTTTTTTTTTTTTTTTTTTTGCGGTACCGGGGATTGAACCCAGGGGCGTTCTACCTCCAAGCTACACTCCCGGCCCTATTTTTTATCCTTTAGTTTGAAACAGGGTCTCACAAAGTTGTGGAGGGCCTCACTAAGTAGCTGAGGCTGGTTGCAAACCTGGATCCTCAGGTCTCAGCCTCCCAAGTACTGGGATTACAAGCATGCGCCATCATGCCTGGCTGGATTATACTGTAAATTAGCACAGGTGTCAAGGGAAACCCCTCCAGGACTAGTTATTTTTTTCTTTAAACTCCCTTGGGATTGGAACAGCTCTATATGGTGGGGTTGTCCACCCTCCACCTGGGGTGGTCCCTTGAGACTTGGCCCAGCTAGAACAAGGGACTTGTCTTGGATTATTTTCCTGTATTGCCCACTTTGGTTTTGGACAGACACAAGACTTGACATGTATTAACCTTTATAGTTTGGGTTTTTTTTTTCTAGAGTAACATTAATAGATAATTGGGCTGAATAAGGGCTACCCAATACCTGGAAGTTTAACAGAACCAAAGACCAGAATAAACTTAGTCTTTCTACAGTTAACTTGAGAGGGTCTAGGTGTTGAGTGATGGTCCATTGTCCTTTCAGAATAGAAGGTGGGGCCCCTTTAACCCACGTGAAATGAGTCCAACCTCTTTCTGCAGTGTGAACAGCTGTTTCAGTTGTAAGCAGCACGTGATATGGTCCTTCCCATTCTGGCTCAAGCTTGTCCTCCTTTCAGGTCTTTATTAGGACATTGTTCCTGGGTTGATGAGAGTGTGCTGGAAATTCAAGAGGTGGGGTTTGGGCTAACAATCCTTGTACCCTAAGAGAGGACAAGGAAGAGGAGACTCGACACATATTTTCTGAGAAATTGATTTTTGTTCTCTATTGTTGATATGTCTGAGCCTGGGCCCAAGTAAGGGAGCCCATAGAGGATCTCATATGATGACAGGCCGATGTCCCTACAGGGAGCAGTTCTAATCCTAAGGAGGGCAACTGGGAGACATGCAGGGTTTGAGCAGGCCATCCCAGAGTAGGCCTATGATGGGTTGTAAGCCTATTCTCCCTTCAAGGGGTATTGGGTATTGCTTTCTCCTAATGGCTTCCCCTTCTCTTTTTAGTTTGATCTGAATGGGAGAAATATTAAGCCCCCCTCTATTTCCTTCCTTGGAACAGACTACAGGGTGTATCCTCTCTTCTTCCAGAGCAGATAAGAAATTGAGTGAAACCTGCATCCTTTCATGGTCGACTTTTAATCCAATCCCTAATTTAGTCATTAAGTCCCAGCCCAAAAGATTAATTCCTGCCTCAGGTACAAAAAGGAATTCTACCTGGGCTCGTCTGGCTTTATACTCAACCTGTATTTCCTCAAAAGTAGGTACATTAAGCCAGGCGTGGTGGCACACGCTTGTAATCCCAGTACTTGGGAGGCGGAGACCGGAGGAACTGGGTTTGCAGCCAGCCTCAGCTACTTACTGAGGCCCTCGCAAACTTCGTGAGACCTGGTTTCAAAATAAAGTATAAAAAATAGGGCCGGGGGTGTAGCTCGGAGGTTGAATGCCCCTGGGATCAATCCCCGGTACTACAAAAAAAAAAAAAAAAGAAAGAAAAAGGAGCACAAAAACTGATACTATACCTTGTAGTGTAATCAATGAAGTATATGAAATATCACACACTGTATGATAAGACACCACACAGGATGACATAAGTGATCTGAGCATGTTCAAGGTAGATGAGGTACGCCTTTGATGTTCAGTAGCTAGGTGCATTAAACGCATTCTCAGCTTACAATATTTTCATTTTACCCAGGGCTTGTGGTAACACATCCACTGGAAGTCAAAGAACGTGTACAGTTAGAGAACAGTATCCAATGCATTGTAGGAAAAACTTGTGTTTATAATAAGTAGAAAAGGCAAAAAGAGATCCAGAAGACTGCCGTTGGCCTCACACTCCCAGCAGAGCCAAGTCTTATGAGATACATCACACAGTTGACAGCAGATAATGTCAAGTGCCCCCTTCCCACTAATGTGACCTCTTTTTTAGGTAAAATGTGCTTTGGTTTACACTCATACAGACATACGCAAGTTGGTTTCGTTTTGCCTTAATCCATCCTAGTCACTGAGGAACATTATTTGCTGTCAGGTATGTGATACATCTCATTGGACTAGGCCTTTCTGGGAGTGTGACTTGAGTCCCCCACCCCCTTACTGCACGCAGTAGAGACATTTCACTACACTGAATGGCAATTAAGCCTTGAAAAACAACGACTCATGTTAGAAATTCTGTGGAGAAAGCTCTTACCAATTAACTACAGTTAATTATGGTGTATGGACAGATTTATTATTATAATTGATTAATCTCAATTGACAAAAGCTATGGTCCTTGTGGTCTGTGGCTTGAGAAAACAGATACCAGCAAAAAGCATCTTTTGGCATGATGAGTGGAGGATAAATTGCAAAAAATATTTAGCAAAGCCAAGCGTGGTGGCGCATGCTTAGAATCCCAGTAACTGGAAGGCTGAGAAAGGAGGACTGCAGGTTTGCAGCCAGCCTCAGTACTTAGTGAGGTTCTTGGCAATTTAGTGAGATTCTGCTTCAAAATAAAGAATAAAAATAATGCTGGGGGTGTAGCTCAAAGATAGAATACCCCAGGGTTCAATCTCCAGTACCAAAAAAATAAAACAACTTTTAGCAATGTAAGCATGAATAGGACAATGTACATGATGTAAAGACGACCTTAAGTTTTAAGAAGATAATAACGACAATGTCAAAGTAAAAGTGGGGCAAACTCTTAGATTAATGCGGGATTATGATGATGCTGCAGGAGACTTTTTGATCCATGGAGAACAAAAACTCAGAGGCCGGATCAGGATACAACAGGTCTGTTTATTCACCATTGAGGCTCAGAGAGCAAAGCACTAGGTCTGAGCGCCGAGCTCTCAGGATCTGTTTCTTTATATAAGTACTAACAGTTATGTCCTGATTAGATTTTAAAAGGCCCTACCTACTTAATTCATACACTGTTCCATAAACAAAACTTAAAAATTATCATTTCCTCATTTCAAAGTACAAATTTGCAATGCATAGTCCAGAGATTTAAGAATTAACAAATGATAACACATTATATTCATAAGTATTCGACCATTTCCTTTGCCTTGTGGGTTACCTGGAGTTCCCACACTAGTTGTTTCCATTAAACTCTTCATATTCCTTGTGTTTCGAGGATTCCACTACATGGGGAATTTTCATAGGACTTGAAAACTATTTGTTACAACTGACAACTTTCTTGTACTTTTCACATTTGTAAGGTTTAATCCAGTGTGCATCTGTCCATGTGGACCAACTGAAGACTTTTGCACATCTCTTTCAGTCAAGATTTCTCCCCATACTGTGTTCTTTCATATCTGTGAATTGGTACAAGATTGCTAGGGGCATTCCCCCAAGCTTTACATTGATAGGCGCACTCTCAATTACGCATTTGTGTGTGAGAGTGAAGCCTTCCAACAGTATATGTTTGGGTTACTCTCCCTTGTGAGTTCTTTCATGTCTGTATAAGAGACTGGATAGAATGAAATTTTTCCCACATTGCTTACATTCAAAGGGCTTCTCACCAGTGTGAATTCGCTCATGTATCTGAAGGAAACCAAAATAAGTAAACACTTTCCCACACTGCTTACATACATAGGGCTTCGCTCTAGTGTGACTCCTTTTGTGTCTTCTGAGAGAATGAGGATGATAATAGGCTTTCCCACATTGCTTACATACATAAGGTTTCTGTCCAGTGTGAGTGTTTTCATGTCTTCTGAGAGACTTAGATTCACAGTAGGCTTTACCACATTGTTTACATACATAACGTTTCTCTCCAGTGTGAGTTCTTTCATGCATCCGAAGGTAACTGGAAGAAATAAAGCCCTTCCCACATTGCTTACATGCATAGGGTTTCTCTCCAGTGTGAGTTCTTTCATGTGTCAGAATGTAATGGGAATACCTAAAGGCCTTCCCACATTGCTTACATACATAGGGCTTCTCACCAGTGTGAATTCGCTCATGTGTGTGAAGGGAAAAGGAGGAACTACACACTTTCCCACACTGCTTACATACATAGGGCTTCTCTCCAGTGTGACTCCTTTCATGTCTTTTGAGAGAATTAGGAGAACGGTAGGCTTTCCCACATTGCTTACATACATAGGGCTTCTCACCAGTGTGAATTCGCTCATGTATCTGAAGGGAAAAGGAAGAACTCAACACTTTCCCACACTGCTTACATACATAGGGCTTCTCTCCAGTGTGACTCCATTCATGTCTTTTGAGAGAAACAGGAGCACGGTAGGCTTTCCCACATTGCTTACATACATAAGGTTTCTCTCCAGTGTGAGTTCTTTCGTGTTTCTGAATGTAATTGGAATAACGAAAGGCTTTCCCACATTGCTTACATACATAGGGCTTCTCTCCAGTGTGAGTTCTTTCATGTATTTTGAGAACACAAGGACCAGAGTATGCTTCCCCACATTGTTTACATACATAAGGTTTCTCTCCAGTATGAGATCCCTCATGTATCTGAATCTGACAGGATTTTCGAAAGGCTTTCCCACAATGCTTACATACATAGGGCTTCTCTCCAGTGTGACTCCTTTCATGTTTTCTAATGGAACTTGAACAAGTAAAGGCTTTCCCACACTGCTTACATTCATAGGGTTTCTCCCAAGTGTTCAATCTTTTATGCATTTTAACGTAATGTGAACTACTATAGATTTTGTCACATTGCTCATGTTCATAGTGTTTATCTCTGCTGTGATTCCCTTCATGCCCTAGTAAGCATTTTGAGTAACTGAAGGCTTTCCCCCGTTCCATACACTTATCAGATTTCTCACCATATTTCAAGTTTGCATATTTCTGACCAGACTCAGCTCTGTGGGGCTCATTTAAGGAGAAATGACCAATGAGATCTTCTCTACACATCTGCCTTTCACCTGCTTTAACGCCAGGGTGAGTTTTCTTCTTGAAAATAGGATCTGGAGACCAGCGAGAGACTATTCCACATTCAGTACCAAGTTTATGTTCAAAGAATCTCTCTAGCACTTGACTTCTGTTAAAAGAAACACACAAAAAAGAAGCACATTACTAGTGATGTGTTTATCAATGATCGTCCATGAGACATGCTGGTTTTAGGCCATGTAGGAATATTTGAACATGAATGGCCGGAATGCTCTGCAGGATAGATGTATGACGGTTATTATCAAAGCAGTAGAATTCATATCAGGACTTTTTCTCTCTTTCTATTTTTTTTTTTTTTTGTAGTACTGGGGATTGAATCCAGGGGCATTCTATCTCCGAGCTACAAACGTAGCCCTGTTTTTCATTTTTTATGTCTGAAACACGTCCTCACCAAGTAGCTGAGCTGGCCAGGAACCTGCAATCCTCTTGTCTCAGCCTCCCAAGTACTGGGATTACAAGCATGCACCACCATATCTGGCTTTTCTCTTTTTAATCATTGTCTCTATACAGACTTTTTTATTCATTTTGTGTTACTAAGAATGGAATATAGAGCTTTATACATGCTAGGAAGGAATTCCACTGCCAAGGCTGGTGGCACGTGCTTATCTTCCCAGTACTTGGGAGGCTGAGACAGGAGGATCACAGGTTCAAGGCCAGCCTCAGGAACTTAGTGAGCCTCTCAGGAACTTAGTGAGACCGTATTTCAGGGATCCATCCAAAGGATTACCCCAAACAAACCAAACCAAACTAAACCAAACCAAAAACATTCTACTACTGAGCTATATACAAACCTTTATTTTTTCTTTTCCTTTTCTTTCTTTTTTTTTTTTTTTGGTACTAGGGATTGACTCAGGGTCATTCTACCTGCAAGCTACATGCCAAGTACTTTTTTTTTATTATTTTAAAAGAGAGTCTCAAATCCAGGCTTGGGGGCACATGCTTGTTATTCTAGTACTTTTGAGGCTGAGACTGGAATATTGTAGGAGAGCCTCACCAATTTAGTGAGGCACTGAGCAACCTAGTGAGACCCTGCCTCCAAATAAGAAATAATATCAATCTGGGGATGTAGATCAGAAGCCTCTAGGTTCAACCGCCAGTACCATAAAAAAAAAAGGTCTCACTAATGTGTTGCGTATCTCAAACCTGCAATCTTCTTGTCTTAGCTTTGAAAGTACTTGTATTGCAGGGATATGCCACCATGCCCAGCCTTTTAAATTAAGATTAAACCCAGGGATATTCTAACTCTGAGCTACACCCCAGCTCCATCCCTTTTTATTTTGACACAGGGTCTCTAAGTTTGACCCAGGGTGTCTATAAGCCTCACTAGTTGCTGAGGCTGGTTTCAACCCTGTGACCCTACTGTCGCAGCCTCCCAAGTACTGGGATTACAGGCCGGCTCCACCTTCCTGGTCTTTTTAGTTTAATTTTAGACAGGGTCTGCCTTCAGTTTCTAGGCTGGCCCACAACTCACATTCCTCCTGCCTAAGCCTTTCACATACTTGAGATTATAGGTATGAGCCACCACACCTGGCTCGTATTGAGTTTCATAATACTCTTCCCCAGTTATCTATTTTATTACACTGAATATTTATATCATATTAAAAACAATTCACTATTCCTCATGCAAAATGTTAGAGACCAAATCTGTTTTGGGTTTTGAAATATTTGCATAATGAGATATCTTAAAGATGTGTCCCAGTCTAAACACAAAATTGACTTTTGTGTCACCTACACCTTATGCCCAAACCCTGACATAATAATATTGTCCATGGAACAACATGTATGTATATTGAATCATCAGAAAAACTGGACTCATGGCGTCACATTGGTGCTCCAGATTTTTCCAATGTTAGATCATTTCTGACTTTGGATTTTCCAATTGTACAAATTCAACCTGTATGCATTTTTAGAAAACATTTTGAGATTAAATCAATTTTAAGTTGGGGTTATTGGAATCATTTGCTTCGTTGTTAAATTTCCTGACACTCTAGAATTCTTAAGACTCATTGCTTTCTCTTTCTCTCTCTCTTTTATTTATTTATTTATTTATTT
>PVJS01055177.1:0-12726 GCA_004027185.1 Glis glis | reverse complement strand
CCTCACTAAGTAGCTGAGGCTGGCCACGAACCCGGATCCTCCAGTCTCAGCCTCCCAAGTACTGGGATTACAAGTGTGCGCCACCACGCCTGGCTTTAGAAACCAACATTTTTAAGAAAGGTTTGGCAAAGTTTGTTTTATAATTAAAGGGGACACTTATGTTTACTTTTTTTCTTATCTCTGACTCTATGTTTAGCTCTTGTTGCATTTTCTGAGTAGCTTCCTTTTAAT
The DNA here is from genome assembly GCA_004027185.1 of Glis glis. Classification (NCBI taxonomy): domain Eukaryota; kingdom Metazoa; phylum Chordata; class Mammalia; order Rodentia; family Gliridae; genus Glis; species Glis glis. The sequence continues at coordinate 12,495 of PVJS01055177.1, read as the reverse complement.
TTTAAGTGGTTCTAATGTTTGAAACATTTTATATTTATGTAGTACATTTATTTCTAGGAAAAATTTTTTTTTCTGTACTGGAGATTGAACCCAGGGGCATTCTACCTCTGAGCTACACCCCCAGCCTTTTTTATTTTTTGTTTTGAAACAAGGTCTTATTAGGTTGCTAAAAGTCTTGCTAAGTTGCTGAGGCTGGCCTTGAACCTGTGATCCTCCTGTCTCAGCCTCCCAAGTACTGGGATTACAGGCGTGCACTACCACGCCCAGCTTATTTCTTATAAGTACCATGTGCTAACCAATTGTGCCACTGGAGCTACTGCCTGGCTTATTTCAAATACTTTTTTAAGTACGTATTTTAATCTGCTAATATCCCTCTAAGGTAGAAAATAGATTTATAAGTAGAAAACTGAGGTATAGAAAGAGTAAGGTTTTCTCAAGGTGTCATTTATAATGACTTTCAAAAAATGCAGTTTAGATGGGGACTCAATACTTGAATATTGTTTGTATACATATAAATGAAATGAAAGTTTCACAAAATAATCATTATCCTTGCTACATGTGATTTTTCTATTCTGGTATTTTGTATCCTATCCTATTTTTGTTGTTGTTGTTTTTGAATGCTAGTCATGCCCATTCTGCATTTTGAATGCTGATTGTATGCTGTGAGTAATCATGCACATTAAACACAAGTTGGAAAACGAAAGCATGCAGGCCCGTGTTCCTGCCACCTTAGAAGAACCAGAGTTAGTGAATTTATTTTCAAATATTTTCTCCTATGCATAGGTTGTAAGAGGCTTTGAGAGTTCAGACTTTAATCTGTACATAATGTGAACCCTTAAAAGATTTTAAGCAGGAATATATTGTAATAAGACTGGTTTTCTGGATGTGAAAAAAGCCCAAAAGCAAGAAGACTGGATCAAAGATGAAGGGAGGTCTGAACAGCCCCGCACTGGAGGAGTAGGGAGGAGGAGATTGAAAGTAAGGGCAATAGTGGTAATGTCTGGGTTGTGGAATAAAAGGTGAGTTTAGTTCTTCATGTCTTGTTATATCTACCAAGTTTTCTACAGTGAGCATAGTCTATTAAAAAAAAAGTCAGGTGTGGTGGCACACACCTGTAATCCTAGTATTTGGGAGGCTGAGACAGAAAGATTACAGGTTTGAGGCCAGCTTCAGCAACATAGTGAGACCCTCACCAACTTAGTGAGACCCAGTTTCAAAATAAAAAGGGCTGGGGGTGTAGCTTGGAAGTAGAATGCCCCTGGGTTCAATCCCTAGTACCAAACAATAAAATAAAAGTTATGTCTTAGAGATGAGACCGCTTTGAATTGTGCACTGGGGAGTGACTTCCAGCTGAAAGCTCTGTGAGGTGAGGGGCGAGGCTGGTGGATGAACAGTGAGTGGGAGTGAGCAAGTGGAGGAGACAGGAAGTCTAGACTACTCAGAACATTTGCAGGAAAAGAGAAGTAGAAGCAATTCGGTTCTAAAGGCCTGGACTACTATTCTGAGGCAGGAGAAACAGGGCCATCTACCGAGTCGAGTGGGGCTTGGTGGGGTTATTGAGGGACATGGAGAGTGTTTGCAAGATGTCCTCTGCGTGTTTGTGCCTGTGCACACATGTGTGCTCCCTGTGTCCCATATGAACTGAAACATTGACTGAGACTTATGCTATAGGCACTGCCCTGAGTGTCCTGTGTACTTGATACTTTATCTCATTAATCCGCTTCACAGCCCCATGAGGTAGTTATTACAGGTAGAGCATCCCTAATCCAGAAATCTGAAATAAAATGCTCCAAAATTTAAAGTGTTTTGAGCACCCATGTGACAGCACAAGTGAAAAATATCGCACTATGAAATCTTATTTCATGCCCATAATTATTAAAAATATTGTATAAAATTACCTTCTGCCTAGGTATATAAGGTATTTATGAAACATAAATTTTGTGTTTAGACTTGTGTCCTATCCCCAAGATATTTCATTATGTATATACAGATATTCTAAAATAAAACAAAAAAATCTGAAATCCTAAATACTTCTGGTGCCAAGCATTTTAGATGAGGGATACTCAATTTATATGATCATTCTTACTTATAAAAGGAGAATCTGCCGGGCATGGTGCCGCACGCTTGTAATCCCAGTACTTGGGAGGCTGAGACAGGAGGATCTCAGGTTGGCGGCCTGCCTCAGCTACTTAGTGAGGCCTCCGGAACGTAGTGAGACCCTATTTCAAAATAAAGAATAAAATATAGGGCTGGGGGGTGTAGCTCAGAGGTATAATACCCCTGGGTTCCATCCCCGGTACCGAACAAAAAAAAAAAAAGGAGAATCTAATGCTTAAAGCTAATTAATTTGTTTAAGGTCGTAGGTGGAGCCATTGTCAAACCCAACCTGCCATGATTGTTTTAAATTTTAAAAACTTCTTAGAATTAGTAGTATTATAATAAATGTTCAAACTTTAAATGACTACATTAATGAACACTTGAAATACAGTGTCTTAATTTAAAATAATTAAATATCTTACTGTTCCCAGATAATAGGCACCTGGATTGTATTTGAAAATCAAGATGGTCTTAACCTTCCATTAAAAAATATATATATTTTAGCCGGGCGTGGTGGCACACACTTTTAATCCCAGTACTTGGGAGGCTGACATAGGCGGATCGCAGGTTTGCGGCCAGCCTTAGCTACTTAGTGAGACCCTCTGCAACTTAGTGAGACCCTGTTTCAAAATAAAGAATAAAAAATAGGGCTGAAGGTGCAGCTTGGAGGTAGAATGCCCCTGGGTTCAATTCCCAGTACCACACGCACAAAAAATTATTTCTGGTTGTTTAGTAATGCACTGAACAGAAGTAGATTCAGATCTGAAAGCCCCTGTCCATTCCTGCTGTTAGGCTGGGTAATTTATAAATAATATTAGAAGTTTATTTCTCACAGTTCTAATGCCTGTGAAGTCTGAGATCAAGGCACCAGCACATTTCATATCTGATGAGGGCTCCATATTTCAAAGATGGCAGCTTCTCACTAGGTCCTCACGTAGCAGAAGGGGCGAGCAGCTCTCTTCATCCTCTTTCTCAAGGATGCTAATCCCATTCATGAGGGTGAATCCCTCATGACCAAATTATCTCCTCTAGGCCCCACCTCATAATACTGTCCCACTGGGGATAAAGTTTCAACATATGAATCTGCGGGGATACTAACATTCAGACCATACCAGGCCCTAACATTAAAAATTTTTATTTGAAATAGTATTTTATTATAAATATATTTTATGTTCATTTTTTTAAAAAAAAATTGCAAAAGAAAAAAAAGTGAAATTGCTTCCTCAGTAGCCCACTAGGCTTCTCTAAAGTGTTAGCAATTAAGTTTGTTGAGTGTATACAATATATATTTTTAACATAATAGTGTTGTCGTATACGTAGTATTCTGTGCTTTGCTCCCCAAGTTCAGTAATAATTCATTATCTACTAGAGGGCTTTCTGATCATTTTTCATGACAGCATAGTATTGTGTTATGTAGATTTACCATAATTTACCAAGCCCCCTATTGATAGATATTTAGGATGCATATGATTTTTACAGCTATTAATAATAGCATAGTAATAGCCTTTGTATATTACTGTAAACATTTAGTTACACAGTTTATAATTATATATACAATTTTCCCTGTTGACCTTTTGTCTTCTTTTTTTTTTTTTTTTTGCGGTACCGGGGATGGAACCCAGGGGCGTTCTACCTCCGCGCTACACCCCCGGCCCTATTTTTTTTATACTTTATTTTGAAACCGGGTCTCACAAAGTTGCAGAGGGCCTCACTAAGTAGAGAGAGAGAGAGAGAGAGAGAGAGAGAGAGAGAGAGAGAGAGACAGGGAGAGAGAGAAGGAGAGAGAGAGCTGAGGCTGGCCGTGAACCCAGATCCTACGGTCTCTGCCTCCCAAAGTACTGGGATTACAAGCGTGCGCCACCACGCCCGGCGCACCTTTTGTCTTTTGACACTGTGATATATTTTTCTGTGTAAGAGTTTTTACTTTTCATTATATCTTATTTCCTCCCCAATACTGGGGATTGAACCTGGATTTTGCACATGCTAGGCAAATGCTCTACTATAGAGCTATATCCTTAGCCCAAGTTTTTAATTCTTAATTTTCTTAATCATATCAGTCTTGTTTTGTGTGGCTTTGGGTTTAATGTCAAGCAAGACTAACATTAAAATGCTTTTATTTTAGGCTGATACCATGCTAAAGATGGGCTTTCAACAGCAAGTGCTTGACATTTTGGAACACATTCCTAATGATTGTCAGACCATTTTGGTTTCGGCCACAATTCCAGCTAGCATTGAACAGCTAGCCAGCCAGCTTCTGCATGATCCCGTGAGAATCACCACTGGAGAAAAGAACTTGCCCTGTTCCAACGTCCGTCAGATTGTCCTGTGGGTAGAAGACCCAGCCAAAAAGAAAAAGCTGTTTGAAATCTTAAATGTGAGTAATGAAGCAGTCAACCATGTTTTGTAGATTGTGTTGGCATTTTCCACTGCTCTTAAGAGAAAGATTTTTAGACCAACTTCTGGGAAATTTGGTATAGATGTTTCACAATTGCTTTAACTATGTCAGAATTCCATGAGGATCAACAAAGTTTTGTTTATGAAAACATGCTGTATAGATGCAGCATTAGTTTTTCTTTTCCTTATTATAGGCAGGTATTTAAATATCAAGATTATCTTCGAGAATATTTTTTCTTTCAGAAAATGTGAGTACTTTTACATACAAGGTAGGGGGAAGGTATTTCTTGGCTCTGTCCTCAAGACATTTTTAATTGTTACTGATTTAAACAGAAATTTGTGAGGTGGGTGATATGTACAAGCACAATTATTTACAAATACAGTATTAAGTTAAATATGAGCTGGTACTTGGGAGGCTGAGACAGGAGGATCACAGGTTCACAGCCAGCCTCAGCAAGTTAGGTACTCTGCAACTTAGTGAGACCCTGTTTCAAAATAAAAAATAAAATAGGGCTGGGGGTGTAGCTCGGAGGTATAATGCCCCTGGGTTCAATCCCCAGTACCACACACACACACACACACACACACACACACACACACACACACACACAGAGTTAAATATGGTTTGTATTGACTCATTGCATTTAGAGCCATATGGATTGTACTTAAATATTTTTAAATACATTTGCAATATTAATGATAGGAAAATGCGAAGAGCTATAGATTGGCTTCTGTTTGTATACTTTTTAAAGAAAACATTCATTTTAACAGAAATGCCTTTCTTCCTCCTTAATATTTATAAACCTTTGCATAATTAGCTTGCACTAATGCTTTCAGAAAAACTTCCTATTATATGAGTAATTTTAAATATTTTTTGATTTTTCAGGACGAGAAACTCTTCAAGCCTCCAGTGTTAGTATTTGTGGACTGCAGACTAGGCGCAGACCTGCTGAGTGAGGCAGTTGAGAAAATCACAGGTCTCAAAAGCACATCGATGCATTCAGAGAAGTCACAAGTAGAAAGAAAAAACATACTGAAGGTTTGATGCTTATCATTTGATATTCTTCTCTTTCCTGTGAATCTGTTGTGCTTCATTTTCAAGAGACACCATGTTACCAGCTGGTTTTGAAAGCAGACTTTTCATAATGACTGTGAGGACATCAGGCAAGCAGCGACCATGAAGTTAATTATCTTCTTGCTCAGGCTTTTGTGTGTGCGGAGCAGTAAGCCTATTCTCTAGGGACTGTATACTAAATGGATTACTAATTCAGAGTTCTCCATTTCTAAAATCAGGTCAATGTGGTCTGGGGCAGAGCAGTAGTTCACCTTTGGAAAGATTTGCCTGAGTAAATTAACAGAACAAATTCCATAGGGGTTGGGAAGAATTTAATCTACATACATTTTTCAGGTATAAGACTTTTATTTACTGAAATACATTGCAACAAAAATATTGAAGTAAGCATTGAAAAAAGAAAGATGTCAGAATTATATAAAACCATGTAAAATAAACTCTGAATTATAAATTCTGTTGCTGTTTTGGAAAGGGGTTACTTGAAGGAGAATACGAAGTTGTGGTGAGCACAGGCGTCCTGGGACGAGGCCTCGACTTGATCAGTGTCAAGCTGGTGGTGAACTTTGACATGCCTTCAAGTATGGATGAGTACGTGCATCAGGTAGGAGTGCCGTCTGTTGCCACCATTCTGTTCATGAGGTTTATTGGATAAGACATTTTCAGTGTGATGCTGGTTTAAAAAAAGCAGGATAGAGCTGGGCGTGGTGGTGCACACCTGTAATCCCAGTACTTGGGAGGCTAAGACAGGAGGATCACAGGTTCCAAGCCAGCCTCAGCAGTGTAGCAAGACTCTCAGCAACCTAGTGAGACCCTGTTTCAAAATAGAAAATAAAAAAGGGCTGGGGATTAGCTCAGAAGTAGAATGCCCTTGGGTTCAATCCCCAGTACCACACAAAAATATAAGAAGAATAATAAATTTTTTATTTGACATTTTAAAATATGTCAGAAAACCTTGACATATTTTTGCTCCTAAAATATATGTATATAAACTTTTTTTTGAGGTACCAGGGATTGAACCCAGGGGTATTCTATCTCTGAGCTACACCCCCAGCCCTATTTTTTATTCTTTATTTGGAAACAGGGTCTCACTAAGTTGCAGAGGGCCTACGTAACTGAGGCTGGCCGCGAACCTGTGATCTTCCCATCTCAGCCTCCCAGGGACTGGGATTACAAGCATGCACCACCACACCCGGCATAAACTAAATTTTGTTTTTAAAAGCTATATGCCTAAAGTGCATTTTAAAAAAGCTAGAAGTAACAAAATGCTAATTTATTTTTGCTTCTTTTATTTTTCTTTGATTCCTCAGTGAACATATTAATGGCATTTATAGTCAGAAAAGAAAGCTCTGTTTTAAAAGATTGTTTTAAATTGATATATCTGGCCAAAATAAAATTGATCCTTTAAAGTATTTGTTTTTTTTAGGAATCTTGTCTTCATCTCCTCTTCATATCCTTGTTTGTTCTAGTCTTTCACCTTTTAAAGTTTCATTCCTTTCCTTTGCTGCCAAATGTAACAATAGCTTCTGTTTCTAGCAGAAATGGAGCCTTTTCCTAGCGCCACGTTATCTCACAGACTGCTGCCTGTCTTCCTTCTCAGGCATCGCTTACAAACCCGCCAAGCAAAGCCTTTCTCTGATGTTCTTAGAATCACCTCTCAATGCCACATTTGCTTGAATCACCCACTGAAACTCTTTTTTTTTTTTTTTTGGCACTGGGGATTGAACCTTAGGGCATTCTACCTCTGAGTTATACCCTCAGACTTTTTTTTGAAACAGGCTCTCTCTAGGATGCTGAGAGTCTCGCTTTGTTGCTGAGACTGTCCTCAAACCTGCGATCCTCCTGTCTCAGCCTCTGAAACTCTTCTAGTATCTGTAACACATTGTTGCTTTTATTTATTTATTTATTTATTTATTTATTCATTTATTTATTTATTGCGGTACTCGGGATTGAACCCAGGGGCATTCTACCTCCAAGCTACACCCCCAGCCCTGTTTTTTATTCTTTATTTTGAAACCGGGTCTCACTAAGTCGCGGAGGGCCTCACTAAGTAGCTGAGGCTGGCCGTGAACCTGGATCCTCCGGTCTCAGCCTCCCAAGTACTGGGATTACAAGCGTGCGCCACCACACCTGGCTCCGGCTGTTCTTTTTTAAATACATCTTAGCCTTGTTGTCTCTTTTAAAATACATCTTACATATCTTTCCTCATGAGCACACACAGTAGGTGCCATTTAATAAATGCTAGCATGTACTGAGTGTTACATGGCCAGGCACTGTTGCAAGCTATTTATTTATGTATTTAATTTCTTTATTTTGTAGTACTGGAGATTGAACTCAGGGGCATTCTACTTCCGAGCTACACCCCCAGCCCTATTTTTTTTTTAATCTTTATTTTGAAACAAGATCTTGCTAGGTTGATGAGAGTCTTACTACTGGCTGAGGCTTGCCTGGAACCTGCGATCCTCCTGTCTTAGCCTCCCAAGTACTGGGATTACAGACGTGCACCACCATGCCCAGCTCTAAACTCTTTAAATGTTTGTACTTAGTTGGGCGAGGTGGCGCATACTTATAATCCCAGTACTTGGGAGGCTGAGACAGGAGGATCACAGGTTCGAAGCCAGCCTTGGCAACTTAGCAAGACTTTCAGCAACCTAGTGAAACCCTATTTCCAAATAAGAAATAAAGTAGGCTGGGGGTGTAGCTGAGAGGTAGAATGCCTCTGGGTTCAATCTCCAGTACCAAAATAAATAAATAAGTAAATAAATGAATGTACTTACTTTATCTGGCTTACTCTATTTTGATAGCTCTAAGGAAATATGTTGTATGAATGTACTATTATATATTTAACAAATCCTTTATTGATGGACAAATGTTTTTAGTATTTTGTTTTTAAATAATGCTACAGTACACATTCAGTATTTATCTCTTTATGCATCTTGTGTGAGTGTAAATTCTGTGTGAGGTAAATTTTGCCAGGCATGGTAGCATGAGCCTGTAGTCCCAGCTACTCAGGAAGCTGAGGCAGGAGGATCACTTGAGCCCAGGAGTTTAAGTTCAGTCTGGGCAACATAGCAAGACCTATGTCTAAAATAAATAAATATAAAAGATAAGTTCCAGCCAGGCGTGGTGGCACACACTTGTCATCCCAGTACTTGGGAGGCTGAGACTGGAGGATCCAGGTTCCCGGCCAGCCTCAGCTACTTAGTGAGGCCCTCCACAACTTAGCGAGACCCTGTTCCCAAATAAAGAATAAAAAATAGGGCTGGGGGTGTAGCTTGGAGGTAGAACTCCCCGGGTTCAATCCCTGGTACCACACACACAAAAAAAAAGATCCTAGTAGAAGTGCCAAGTCAAAGTGTGTATGTATATGTGTATATATATATATATATATATATATATATATATATAAATTTATAATAGAAATTCCATGTGTCTGCTTTATGATATTAGGGATGGAGAACTTTTGCAAGAAATAATTTGGTATTTGTTAACATCAGCTGTCTAGAGTTTGAAGACTATTGCAGTTATATATTTTTTAACAACTTTAGACATCAGTGTAAACTCTCTCACTAGATATAATTCATATACTATATAATAAAGCCCTTTGAAGTGAATTTAAACAATTAAATGGTTTAATACATTCATAGAGTTGTGCAACAATCACTTCAATTTTAGAAAATTTAGGCTGGGCATGGTGGCTCATGTCTGTATTCCCAGTACTTGAGAGGCTGAGACAGGAGGATCACAGGTTCATGGCCAGTCTTAGCCACCTAGTGAGGCCCTCTGCAACTTAGTGAGACCCTGTTTCAAAATAAAAAATAGAGCTGGGGGTGTAGCTCAGAGGTAGAATGCCCCTGGGTTCAATCCCCAATACCAAAAAAATTTTTTTCTTTCATCACCCTAGAAAGGAACCCCATCCCGTCATCAGTCACCCCACTCCACATCTCACGCACCTTCACCCCTAGGTGACCGCTCCTCACTTCACTGTCTGTACATTTGTCTCTTCTAGGTGCTGCATATAAATGGGATCATGCCGTTTGTGGTCTTTGTGACTTCTTTCAGTTACATAATGTTTTCAGTGTTTACCCATCCGGTAGCGTATATCAGCACATCATTTTTATTGCCAAATAATATTCTGTGGTATGGATATAATACCTTTGTTTATCTGTTCATTAGATGCTAAACATTTAGGTTGTTCCCACTTTTTGGCTGTTATGAATAGTGCTGCTGTGAACATTTATGTACATTTTTTTATGTCCACATATGTTTTCTGGGTTTTTTTTTTGTTGTTGTTGTGTGTGTTTTTTTTTTTTTTTTGGTACTGGGGATAGAACCCAGGGTCATTCTACCTCTCAGCTACATCCCCAGCCCTATTTTATTTTGAAACAGGGTCTCACTAAGTTGCAAAGGGCCTTGCTAAGTTGCTGAGGCTGACCGCAGACCTGCGATCCTCCTATCTCAACCACCAGGCCTGGCTTATGTTTAATTTTTTTTTTCTTCCAGTACTGGGGATTGAACTCATGGGGCATCTACCTTTGAGCTACACCCCCAGCCCTATTTTTTATTCTTTATTTTGAAACAGGGTCTCACTAAGTTGCAGAGGCCCTCACTAAGTAGCTGAGGCTGGCCACGAACCTGGATCCTCCTGTCTCAGCCTCCCAAGTACAGGGATTATAAGCGTGCGCCACCAGGCCCGGCTGGTTTCTTCTTTTACAGTGTTAAAAATACTCTATATATGAGCCAGGCTGGAGGTGGAGCTCAGAGGTAGAATCCCTTGGGTTCAGTCCACAGTGCCACACACACACATACACAAAAAGAGCTTCTTAGTGTATTTTCATTATATATTTGGAGAAAACTAGATTTTGTGCCTTAGTATGAGTTTTCATCTCGAATTTGTGTCCATTTAATTTTATCAAAATGAGAACTATGAGCTGGGCGTGGTGGTGGACACTTGTAATTCCAGTACTTGGGAGGTTAAGCCGAGGATCGCAGATTCATGGCCAGCCTCAGCTACTTAGCGAGGCCCTCTGCAACTTAGTGAGACCCTGTTTCAAAATAAAGAATAAAAAAATAGGGCTGGAAGTACAGCTCAGAGGTAGAATGCCCCTGGGTTCAATCCCCAGTACCGAAAAAAAAAAGAGAACTATGCAAAAATACATTAGCCTAAACTTAACATATCAAGGCCCTTTATATACTAAAGTAAACAGTCCAATTGCTGCTAATTAATGGCTTTCATTTTTTTTACCTTATCTCACCCATAGTGAGAAACAACTTTGTCATTACCCTCCCTGCTCCCCCCAGGTATAACTGAGATGCAGTGTTCACTAATAATACTTTTATTTTATGTTCTTTCTCTCTCTCTCTCTCTCTCTCTCTCTCTGTTTGTTTTGAGGATCGAACCCTGGAGCATTCTACCTTCAAGCCTACCTTCAAGCTTCAAGCTTACCAGCCCTGTTTTATTTTTTATTTGGAAACAGGGTCTTGCTAAGTTGCTGAAGCTGGCCTTGAACCTGCGATCCTCCTGTCTTAGCTTCCTAGATACTGGGATTATAGATGTGCACCACCACGCCTGGCCTCTTTCTTTTTGGGCTGTTTCATTAAGAATATGCTGCTCAGCCAGGCATGGTGGTGTGACTTGTAATCCCAGTACTTAGGAGGCTGAGACAGGAGGATCACAGGTTTGTGGCCAGCCTCAGCTACTTAGTGAAGCCCTTTGCAACTTAGAGAGACCCTGTTTCAAAACAAAGAATAAAAAATAGAGCTGGGAAGTGTAGCTCGGAGGTAGAATGCCCCTGGGTTCAATCCCTGGTACCGCAAAAAAAAAAAAAAAGAATATGCTGGTCGCAGCCCACTAAATTGATTTCACAAACATATTGAGATACACAGTTCAAAAAATGCTATCTAAATGAATGCCAATCTTAGTTAAGTATCATTAAATGGTAGTCTTCATTTTCTTTCAAGAAACATTACGATTGTATATAATCATTTTGAAAATGTCCTTTGCGTTTTATTTCAGGTAGGAAGAGTGGGGAGATTAGGTCAAAATGGAACAGCAATTACTTTCATCAATAACAATTCAAAAAGACTCTTCTGGGATATTGCAAAAAGAGTAAAGCCCACAGGATCCATTCTTCCTCCACAGTTATTAAATTCCCCTTATCTTCATGACCAGAAGAAAAAGGAACAACAGAAAGATAAACAGACACAAAAGGACATGGTTACAGGAGCTAATCTTATGGACATTATTAGAAAACATGATAAAAGTAACTCTCAAAAATGATTTCTTATGACATTTTGAGTAAGTTTTTATTGTGTATTTTCAACACAATTTATATAAATTATTACTGTATAATTTGAGTAAATTAGAATATTCATGAATTAAAAGAATGCTTAAGATATTTTTAAGTTTTAATAAAATTTATACAGCAATATTGTATGTATTTCCTGTCTTAATTCTCATAAATTAAAAACAAACTCAGAAAATGAATTACTAAATAAAATTTTTCTCTTCTGGGCAGTTTTTTTTTCTTTTTTTTAGCATCTCTGTCAGCCAGAACTCCCTGCAGCAAGGAGTGTCATGTAGAATGGTGATTCCTGGCTTCTCATCCCCACAGGGCCTCGAGTACATTGCACTTGAATTATTATCAAATGAATGAGTGTTAGGAAGAAGGTGATCAAGACTGGAAAAGTGACCAGAACTACTTTTAAAAGATAGCTATGGCCGGGCGTGTTGGCGCACGCTTGTAATCCCAGTACTTTGGGAGGCGGAGACCGGAGGATCCGGGTTCGCGGCCAGTCTCAGCTCTCTCGCTCTCTCTCTCCCTGTCTCTCTCTCTCTCTCTCTCTCTCTCCTTAGTGAGGCCCTCCGCAACTTAGTGAGACCCGGTTTCAAAATAAAGTATAAAAAATAGGGCCGGGGGCGTAGCGCGGAGGTA
>PVJS01055176.1:0-12725 GCA_004027185.1 Glis glis | reverse complement strand
GGGGGGAGAGAGAGAGAGAGAGAGAGAGAGAGAGAGAGAGAGAGGGGAGAGGAAATATATATATATATATATATAGATCGCGCGCACATGCGCGCTGAGGTTAGCCGCGAACCCGGATCCTCCGGTCTCCGCCTCCCAAAGTACCACGCCCGGCCCCTCCTTCCTTTAATTAAGCTTCTTTTCCCAACTCCATACCAGATAAAGGGATACTGTTTAATTGGCATCATCCAACATGTGTCTTCTGTCACTACCCCTGCCTGTCCTGCAGTCCTATCACTTGTTTTTAGAAAACTAGCGCACTTTTTTGAACAGTAACTGTTTTATTTAGCTTTGAAAACAAGTAGAATTTTACTTAAATTTACCTTGCAAAAATATTTATTTCTTCACGCAACTCAATCACAGGTTTACCTATTATAACTATTGAGTCAAGATTACTACTTCCAGCTGGGCCATGGTGGCACATGTCTGTAATCTTAACAGGAGGATCGCAGGTTTGAAACCGGCTTCAGCAACTTAGTGAGACTCTCAGCAACCTACCACTGAGACCCTGTTTCAAAAAAATAAAAAGGGCTCAGGGTATAGCTCAGAGGTAGAATGTCCCTGGGTTCGATCCCCAGTACCCCTGCAAAAAAAATAGATTACTACTTCAGGTCTTAAGACTGATCTTTCCAGAACAATATTTGATCATTATGGCATGATATACTAAGAAGCATAAAAGCCAGGTATGGTGAAGGACACCTGTAATCCCAGTGCTTGGAAGGCTGAGACAGGAAGATCACAGCTTAGAAGGAAGTCTCAGCAACTTAGACCCTTTTTCAAAATAAAAAATTTAAAAGGGCTGGGGGCGTAGTTCAAGAGGTAGAAAGACCCTGAGTTCAATCCCCAGTACCAAAAAAAAAAAAAGGTAAATTTGGCCTCTGCCCCTGGTTCCAGGCACAGAACTCCTTAAATCCCTTATAATTCCTTAAGCAATAGGAGTGCTACGTGCATCTTGTGTGTGTGTGTGTGTGTGTGTGTGTGTGTGGTACTGGGGGTTGAACCCTGGGACATTCTACCCCTGAGCTCCACCCCCAGCCATTTTTATTTTTTGTTTTGAAACAGGGTCTCCCTAGGTTGCTGGGAGTCTTGCCAAGTTGTTGAGGCTGTCCTCGAAACCTGCAATACACCTGTCTCAGCCTCCAAGTACTGGGATTAAATGGATGCGCACCTGGTTTAGGTGCATCTTTTGTTCTACCATTTGGCCTTTGACCCCAGAGCCTGACACAGTGCTTCAAATCTCTTGGGATTTCCCGGGTGACAGAACGTCTTTTGTTCTAATGAAGCAACTCTTGGTGGACACCTCGGTAGGGGCTGGCCACCAGAAAGACCACGCCATGATGAGATGTTTACAGCTGTACCCCCATTCTCCAAGTAGGGGGACAGGCTGTAGATTAGTTAATAGTCGATCATGCCTATGGGATGAAACATGCACCACGGGGTCTGGAGAACACGTGGCGGTGCCTGGGAGAGTGGTGAGCCCAGAAGCTCCGCAGTCCTCTCCACATAGGTCGCCCTTTGCATCTCTTCCAGCTGGCTGCTCGTCTGTGTCCTTTGTAAACATAGCAAAGCGCTTTCCTGAGTTCTGTGAGCCGCTCTAGCAAGTGACTGGACCTGAGGAGGGGATCATGGGAGTAACTAGTCAGACAGAAGTCCAGGAGACATCTGAAGAAGGGGCAATCTTGTAGGACCCAACCCTTAACCTATGGGATCTGACATTATCTCCAGGCAGTAAGTATGAGCATTGGATTGAATCACAGGACACCCAGCTGGTGCTGCAGAATCGGTCAGTGTGGGAAAAAACCTATCCACATGGGTCACAGAAGTATGATGAGTTGTCAAAGCACAGTAGGACAGAAAACAGCTTGTCTTTTTTTTTTCCTATTACATAGTCAATTCTTAGATTAAAAAAAAAAATTTTTTTTTTTTTTGCAGTACTGGGCATTGAACCCAGGGGCGTTCTACCTCCATGCTACACCCCCGGCCCTATTTTTTTTTATACTTTATTTTGAAACCGGGTCTCATGAAGTTGCGGAGGGCCTCACTAGGTAGAGAGAGAGAGACAGGGAGAGAGAGAGAGAGAGAGAGAGAGAGAGCTGAGGCTGGCCGCGAACCCGGATCCTCCAGTCTCCGCCTCCCAAAGTACTGGGATTACAAGCATGCGCCACCACACCCAGCTCCAAAAATATATTTTAAGAACAAAATAAAACAAACTCTCTTTAAAACTATAAATGAGCTGGGCGTGGTGGTGCACGCTTGTAATCCCAGTACTTGGGAGGCTGAGACCGGAGGACAGGGGTTTGTGGCCAGCTTCAGCTACTTAGTGAGGCCCTCCGCAACTTCGTGAGACCCGGTTTCAAAATAAAGGATAAAAAAATAGGGCCGGGGGTGTAGCTCAGAGGTAGAACACCCCTGGGTTCAATCCCCAGCACCGCAAAAAATAAAAATAAAAATAAATAAAACTATAAATGAAGTCAGATGTGGTAGCACACGCCTGTATTCCCAGTACTTGAGAGGATGATACAGGAGGATAGCAAGTTCGAGATCAACCTCAGCAACTTAGCAAGACTCTCAGCAACATAGCAAAATCTTGTCTCATAATAATAAAAAATAAAAAGGGCTGGGGGTGTAGCTCAGAGGTAGAATCTCCCTGTTTCAATTCCAAGTACCACCAAAAAGAAAAAAAAAAATCCTCCAAATGACCAAGCTGATTAATACCTAACTCTTTTCTTGATGACTAAGTGAAGCAGTATTAAAAAAAATACTAATGTAATACTGTTAAACAAGCTAAACCCACCAGATAACAAGTCGAACTCCTAAGGTCCTTAGTAAGCCAGTCTCTTTCTCTTTTTTCCCAGGTACTGAGGATTGAACTCAGGTATGTTCTGCCTTCGAGCTATAGCCCCAGCCCTTTTTATTATTCATTTTTCTTTTCTGTGGTACTGGGGATTGAACCCAGGGGCATTCTACCTCTGAGCTACACCCCAACCCCATTTTTTGTTTGTTTTTTAAATTTAGAAACAGGGTCTCACTAAATTACTGATCCTGGCCACCACACCCCACTTCCCCCCCTTTTTTTGTGTGGTGCTGGGGATTGAATCCAGGCATTCTACCTCTGAGCTACACCCCCAGTCCTATTTTATTTTTTATTTGGAAAC
The DNA here is from genome assembly GCA_004027185.1 of Glis glis. NCBI lineage: Eukaryota > Metazoa > Chordata > Mammalia > Rodentia > Gliridae > Glis > Glis glis. The sequence goes on along the minus strand of PVJS01055176.1, from coordinate 9,531 downwards.
AGGGTCTATGTTGTTGAGGCTGGCTTTGAACCTGTGATCCTCCTGTCTCAGCCTCCCAAGTACTGGGATTATAGGAGTGCACTATCACACCTGGTCCAGCTTCCTTTTTTTTTTTTTTTGTGGTACTGGGGATGAAACCCAGGGGCATTCTACCTCCGAGCTACACCCCAGCCCTATTTTTTATTCTTTTTTTATTTTGAAACAGGGTCTCACTAAGTTGTGGAAGGCCTAAGTAAGTAGCTGAGGCTGGCTGCGAACCCGGATCCTCCGGTCTCAGCCTCCCAAGTACTGGGATTACAAGCGTGCGCCACCACGCCCGGCTTATTATATTATTATTATTATTATTATTATTATTATTTTTGCGGTACCGGGGGTTGAACCCAGGGGCGTTCTACCTCCACGCTACACCCCTGGCCTTATTTTTTTATACTTTATTTTGAAACCGGGTCTCACAAAGTTGCGGAGGGCCTCACTAAGTAGAGAGAGACAGACAGACAGACAGACAGGAAGGAAGAGAGAGAGAGAGAGAGAGAGAGAGAGAGCTGAGGCTGGCCACGAAGCCGGATCCTCCAGTCTCCGCCTCCCAAAGTACTGGGATTACAAGCGTGCGCCACCACGCCCGGCCTATTATTATTATTTAAAAAAATAATTTGGGGGGGTATTAGGGATTGAACCCAGAGACATTCTACCTCCAAGTTCAACCCCCAGCCCTATTTTATTTTTAATTAATTAATTTTTTTTTTGCAGAACTGGGGATTGAACCCGGAGGCATTCCACCTCCAACCTACACCCCCAGCCCAATTTTTTATTTTGAAACAGGGTCTTACTAAGTTGCAGAGGGCCTCAGTAGCTGAGGCTGACTGCGAACCTGTGATCCTCCTGTCTCCGCCTCCCAAGTACTGGGATTACAGGCATGCGCCACCATGCCTGGCATTTTTAAAAAATTTTTTGGAAGAACTTTACATAATTTATTATATTCTCATAGAAATTCTGTGTGACAGACACAAATCCCTATTTTATTTTTTTATTTAATTTTTATATGTTTTTATTGGTGCATTGTAGTCTCACATCACAATGAGTATCAGTTTGGTGTTAACATACATGCACACAGCTCTTGGTGTCCCTCCCCCCGCCTCCTCCCCACATGTAGTACTGAGAATGATGTTGGTATTATCTCATATGTACACATTGTTTATGATAGTAATTCCATAGATTCACCGAAACAAGGTCTTGCTAAGTTGCTAAGGCTGGCCTCAAACCTGTGATCCTCCTGTCTCAGTCTCACAAGTATGGGGACTATAGGTATACACCACCGCACCTGGCTCTTAGTAAGTCAGTTTCTTTAAAAAATTACTTTAAGTTGGGCATGGTGGTGCAGTACTTGGGAGACTGAGGCAGCAGAATCACAGGTTCAAGACCAGCCTCAGAGCCAGGCATGGTGGTGCACACTTGTAATCCCAGTACTTTGGGAGGCAGAGACCGGAGGATCCAGGTTCGCGGCCAGCCTCAGCTCTCTCTCCCTGTCTCTCTTTCTCTCTCTCTCTCTCTCTCTCTCTCCTTAGTGAGGCCCTCCGCAACTTCGTGAGACGGGTTTCAAAATAAAGTATAAAAAATAGGGCCGGGGGCGTAGCGCGGAGGTAGAACGCCCCTGGGTTCAATTAACCAGTACCACAAAAAAAAAAAAAAAAAAAAGACCAGCCTTAGCAACTTAATGAGACTCTCAGCAACCTAGTGAGACCTTGTTTCAAAATAAAAAGGGCCGGGGATATAGTTCAGAGGTAGAACGCCCCTGGGTTCAATCCCCAGCATCACAAAAAAAAAATTTTTTAAAAATTAAACATTCCGAAGAGCTGGGTATGGTGGCGTACGCTTGTAATCCCAGTATTTGGGAGGCTGAGACCAGAGGATCACAGGTGCACGGCCAGCCTCAGCTACTTAGTGAGGCCCTCTGCAACTTAGTGAGACCCTGTTTCAAAATAAAGAATAAAAATAGGGCTGGGGGTATAGCTCGGAGGTAGAATGCCCCTGGGTTCCATCCCCAGTTCCGCCAAAAAAAAAAAAAAAATTCCAAAGGCACAACCTTACTGAATATAAGCATTTTTCCTTTAAATAAGACTTAATGGCCTGATTTTCAATTCACAGTGTCTGTCCATCAGAGAGCAGGTTAGATTAAGATAGTGAGGGTCCAGGTCCCTCAGCTGCTAGTATCTAACTCACCTATGAATAGGGAAAGTGCTCTGGCATCTGCTGATTACTTCCAATGCGGGATAAAGGAGGAAATGGTAAGAATGAGCTGAAAGTGCTGGAAAAGTAGATGTTACTCTCATGAAAGACAAATGGTGCACTTACTCAGACACACTAAGATTTTACAGCTATACTCTTTTTTGTTGTTTTGTTTTGGTGGTACTGGGGATTGAACCCAGAGGTGTACTACCTCTGAGTTATATCCCCAGCCCTTTTTCTATTTATTTATTTTTGGTACTGAGGATTGAACCCAGGAGTGTACTGCCTCTGAGCTACACCAGCACGCCCCTGCCTTTTTTTTTTTTTGGTGGTACTTGGGATTAAAACCAGGGACATTCTACCTCCAAGCTACACCCCCAGCCTTAGTTTATTTTTTTTTAAACAGAGTCTCGCTAAGTTGATGAGAGTCTTACTACTTTGCTGAGGCTGTCCTCGAACCCGTGGTCCTCCTGTCTCAGCCTTCTAATTACTAGGATTACAGGCATGCGCCACCGCACCCGGCTCCCACCCTTTTTTTTAATTCTTTATTTTGAAACAGGGCCTTGCTAAGTTGCTAAGGCTGTCCTTAAATCTGCAATCCTCCTGTCTCAGCCTCCCAAGTACTGGGATTACAGGTGTGCACCACTGCGCAGGGCTTTTTTGTTTATTTTTTAAACAGGGTCTCGCTAGGTTGATGAGAGTATTGCTAAGTTGTTGAAAAATTGGTCTCAAACCTGTCATCCTCCTGTCTCAGCCTCCTAAGTACTGGGATTACAGTCATGTGCCAACACGCCTGGCTTATAGCTATACTCTTAATTATAGATCCATCCTATAATTTAAATTCCTATAGGAAAACTGTTACCATAAGGAAAGCTTTTTTTTTTTTTGCGGTACCAGAGATTGAACCCAGGGGCATTCTACCTCTGAGCTACACCCCGGCCCTATTTTTTTTATACTTTATTTTGAAAGTGGGTCTCACGAAGTTGTGGAGGACCCCACTAAGTAGCTGAGGCTGGCCGCAAACCCGGATCTTCCAGTCTCCGCCTCCCAAGTACTGGGATTACAAGCGTGTGCTACCACGCCCGGCAAGGAAAGCTCTTTAAACTCTAACCCATTCTTTCCTATCAAAATAATTGCTTATAAAGTTGTATGTGTGTGTGTGTGTGACTAAGGATTAAAAACCCAGGGCATTCTACCTCTGAGCTACACCCCAAGACTATTTTTATTTTTATTTTGAAACAAGGTCTCACAAGGTTAATGAGAGTCTCACTACTTGCTGAGGTTGACCTCAAACCTGCAATCATCCTGTCTCAGCCTCCCAATTACTGGGATTACAAGCGTGTGCCACCATGCTCAGCATAAAGTTCAACTTTTTTATTTTTTGTATTTATGTATTTATTTATTTATTTGTGTGTGTGTGTGTGTGTGTGTGTGTGTCTGTGTGGTGCTGCAGATTGAACTCAGGGGCATTCTACCTCCAAGCTACACCCCCAGCCCTATTTTTTCATTTTTATTTTGAAACAGGGTCTCTCTAGGTTAATAAGAGTTCACTACTTGCTGAGGCTGTCCTCGAACCTGCGATCCTCCTGTCTCAGCCTCCCAAGTACTGGGATTACAAATGTGTGCCACCATGCCCAGCAAAGTTCAATTTTTAAAATAAAATTTACATTGGGTTTTTTTTTTTAAGACAGGGTCATGTTATGTGGCCCAGTCTGGCCTTGAACTCCTGGACTCAAGTGACCCTCCCGCCTCAGCTTCCCAAGTAGCTGGGTCTGCAGTTGCACACCACCACACCCAGCTCTATAATCTACTTTGATTAACAAAAAGTTTCTTGGAACATGGCTACTGTGTTATAGCAGAAAATAATGATGACCTCGAAATGGGTCCATAGAGTCCTCATTCATACACACCTGTTGGACCAGATGTTGCTTCAGGAGATGATATATTCTGCGTTGGCTTTTCATTTCTCTGGTTTGGTGAAGAAATTATAAGCCTGTCTTGCCCCCTGACACTTATTTCCGTTTTGTTACCAATTCCCTTTAAAATAAGGCAAAATAAAAACAGGTGATCACCAGGCAAATGGTGTCATGGGCTCACAGAGATGGCCTTAATATAATCATAATTTGCTTGAATCAGAATGATCTTGATTATAGCTGGTGTCTTAGCCACCACTGGTCAACTTTAGTAAGTCATCACAGGATGTATTCTAAATGTGCAATGAGATCATGTGGGGGAAACCACACTTGTCTAAGTCCAGGTGATAAATATCTCCAAATGATGAGCCTGTATCACCCCATTTTCTGTCAAAGCCAAAATATTTTCTGGTCTAAATAGTTTCTTCCTTTACCCATAATAATAGGAAAAGAACTCCAGTCATTTTCATTTGGTAAAGCACCTATTACAAAGGCAGGAAGGTCAACAAAAGCATCCTGCAGTAAAGAAATACATTGTTTATAGTGACCAAAGTGTGATCAAATAAGTAATTTGGAGCAGATAAAAAATAGGTACAATTAATTTGGGTCTTAATTTAAGTACTTTAATGCAATGGAAGAGAAATAAAGAAGTGAAATATTAACATATATATATTTTAAAGATCAGTTTTATCTCTTAGAAAGTTTGATTTATGCATCCAGAAGCAGATAAAACTACTTATAAGAATAAAACAATTTGCATTAAAAAGAGATGCAAAATATTCATTTGCTTTTCAGAGAAGTAGCTCCGCCTTACTGAAGTCAGTTGAACTTACAGACAGAAACACATGAATAAATGACCTTTAACATTTCTAAGGAAATATATTACTAATGGGGCATCCCTATATTTAATCATTTTAATGTGCATATGACTATGTTAGAAAAAAATAAGCACAGAATTCTTTAAAGAGCACATGCATGAGATGCAACTAAATGGAAATCACAAGCCCAAAATTGTGGTGGACTGGGAGGGTGGTGAGGATGTACACAGATATTACCAAGGTTATGCAAGAGTTTTAATGTCTTAAAGCTAAACTTTCAGTGCCATCAGTGGAGGCCCAGGGCAGCAACAGGGAAGCCAGTCTGCAGAGGCAGTTTCTACTCTGTTGCCCAAGCCATCACCACGGTTAACTGTTCTGGAACAGACATGGTAGGGATTCTCTAAAATGCAGTTAGATATTCTAGGCTGACCAGAGCCTAGCAAAACTGCTGGTACAACCCAACAGGACTGCAGCAATTAGTCCAGTAGTGTTTACCAGAGTGGTTCATTGAGACAACTGAAAAAATATAATTTTAATATGAAGCATACTTTGCAACAAAGAAAAACTCTACAAACTAGAAACAGGCAAATGGCCCAGTTTTTTCCATGACTTTTGGGAGCTAAGCTCAATTTTGGCTGCATAGCTAAAGATTAATCTACTACAGATGGGAATATTACAAAAGAGGGGGAAAACAGAAGAAAAACATGGCCTTTTTGCCTATGGCTTTTTTTGCCCACAGAGTAAACATAACTGTATGTTTTAAGTAAGTACATGCAGAGGGTATTTAAGTTATATCCTTATTTTGTTTTTTGAAATGCCAAGGTTGACTATGTTTAAAATATCATTTCCCTAAGAACCCATAAAAAATGAGGTACCTTTGTTGAGTAAACAAATTGATCGATAAATTTTCCATCTCCTGTCGCATTCTGAAGAGCAAATACTTGTTCAATTTTCACAACTGGAGACATGTTACACTTCTGCAAATCCAGGCTTCCTTTGTGCATGGTGATGGAAGCCGGGAGGGATTTCCTGGCTGCTGCAGTCTTCCACGCTATTTTAACAGGCGGTGGCTCTTCCTCTTCCACGCTTGTGTGTCGCCTCTGACTCTGTCTCCGAATCTCAGTCCTTGATTGTGAGCAGGCCACCTCCCCCGCGTCGGTCTGTTCAGGCTGTGTGTTCAGCACGGATCTGGGTCTCCGGGCTTTTTTAACTTCGGTCTTGGAGGCAACATTCTTTTTTGCTTGGGATAAAGCCTCTTCAGGCTGCTTATCAATATAGATAAAAGTATACTGTTCTATTCTTTCTTCTCGAGTCATTTTCAATGCTTTCTCTGCGTGGGCAATGCCAATATCCCATTGGGCACGTTCTCTCTGAGGTCGGGGTTTCCGAATCTTTAAAAGATGTACAGGCATTATGTAACATGCTTAATCTTACAGGTACATAAAAATCACCTGTATTTCCCATGCAACACAGATGTGTGTGTGTGTGTGTGTGTGTGTGTGTGTGTGTGTGTGTATGTTGCTGGGGATTGAACCCAGGGACATTCTATCTCTGAACCACACCACCCCCAGTCCTATTCTATTTTTTATTTTGAAACAGGGTCTTGCTAAGTTGCCGAGGGTCTCCCTATGTTATCAAGGCTGGCCTTTAAACTTCCATCCTCCTGCCTCAGTCTCCCAAGTACTGGAATTATAACTGTGAGTCACCACGCCCAGCTCAATCCTGTTATCTTTGGGTTCTTCAGTCAAATAAGTGAATGTCCTAACTCTGTAACTTGGTAAACTTATATTACTCTATTAGTTGGCATGAAGTCTATTCTCTTATATATCCTTCCTTTGCTGACCACTCTGCTAGACAAGACCCGCAAAGAGGAATTTGTCCTTTTCACATCAATTTCACAAAAAGCTAGTAATAATGAGGGAAAAGAGAAGATGACAGAAATGATTTGTTTTAGTGGCCAATTAACACTAACGTTAAGTGATACCCAAGCCAGGTGTGGCGGCACACACCCGTAATCCCAGTACTTGGGAGACTGAGACAGGAGGATCACAGGTTCGAGGATAGCCTCAGCTACTTAGTGAGGCCCTCCGCAACTTAGTGAGACCCCGTTTCAAAATAAAAAATAAAAAGGGTTGGGGGTGTAGCACAGAGGTAGACTGCCCCGAGTTCAAATGCCAGTACCAACAAATAAATAAATAAATCTGTAAAATGTTAAGCCTGATAAAATTAATGATAATTTAGCGCTTTTTTTTGTACTAGGCATTGAACCGAGGGGTGTTCTACCTCTCAGCTACACTCCCAGGTCCTTTTTCAATTTTTTGTTTTAAAACAAGGTCTTAGCCAGGCGTGGTGGCTCACACTTGTAATCTCGGTACTTGGGAGGCTGAGACAGGAGGATCCGGGTTCGCGGCTAGCCTCAGCTACTTAGTGAGGTCCTCCGCAACTCAGTGAGACCCTGTTTCAAATTAAAGAATAAAAAATAGGGCTGGGGTGTAGCTCAGAGGTGGAATGCCCCTGGGTTCAATTCCCAGTACCGCAAAAAAATAAAATAAAATAAAATAAAACAAGGTCTTGCTAGGTTGCTGAGGATTTCACTAAGTTGCCCAGACTGGCCTTGAACCTGTGATCTTCCTGTCTCAGTCTCCCAAGTACTGGTATTATAGGTGTATGCCACCTTGCCTAGTTAAAATTTAGCTTTTATTGTGTAAAACTGCCAGACGTGGCAGTATATACCTATAATCTCAGTACTTGGGAGACTGAGACAGAAGGAACCCAAATTCAAGACCAGCTTCAACAATTTAGGGAGACTCTGCAACGTAGGAGACCCTGTTTCAAAACAAAAATTAAAAAGGGCTGGGGGTGGGCCCTGGGTTCAATCCCCAGTATCCAGAAAAGAAAAATGTAAAACTGACAAATTCCTGAATCACAAGAGACCCACACTATAATTAGTTCAGTTTAAAATCTCTGAGCTAGAGTCGGGCATGGTGGCACATGCCTGTAATCCCAGTACTTGGGAGGCTGAGACCGGAAGATCTGGGTTCACTGCCAGCCTGTTACTTAGTGAGGCCCTCTGCAACTTAGTGAGACCCTATTTCAAAATAAAGAATAAAAAATCGGGCTGGGGCCTGTAGCTCAGAGCGAGAATGCCCCTGGGTTCAATCCCCAGTACCAAAAAAAAAAAAAAAAAAAAATCGGAGCTAGATAGCTGGGCACAGTGACACACAGCTGCAATCCCAGTACTTGGGAGGCTGAGACAGGAGGACCACAGGTTTGAAGCCAGCCTCAGCAACTTAGTGAGGCTCTCAGCAACCTAGTGAGACCTTGTTTCCAAATAAGAAATAAAATCGGGCTGGTGGTGTAGCTTGGAGGAAGAATGCCTCTGGGTTCAATCCCCAGGACCACAAAAAATAAATAAATAAAATCTCTGAGCTAGAAGCCAGGTGCACTGGCACACGCATGTAAGCCTAGTTACTTGTGATTATAGGCTGAGGCAGGTGGATCACAGTCTGATGCTAGCCTGGGCAATTTAGTGAAACCCTGTCTCAAAATAAAAAGTAAATAGGGCTGGGGTGAAGCTCAGTGGTATAGCACTTGCCTATCATACATGAGGTCCTGTGTTTGATCTCAGCAACACACATACACACACAAAATGAAATTAGGTAAAGATGCTAAAGTAAGCAAAGATCAAAAACCCCTGGCATAACCCACATTTCACTAATATCTAGTAGACATAGGCACATTAATTTAATCGACAATAAAAAGAACCCAACACTGTATTAAGCAGGTAGTTAAGTTTTTTAATACTACTACAATGTTGTTTATGTAATACATAAAACTTATTAACATACCTACAAATTGACAGATCACTTACAATAATTAAAGCTGAGCTTAAAAGTGTTAAAATAACATCATTTGAACAACTGTGAGTTCATGTATGAAAAATTCTTCTAAATTATTAAGTACTTTTTTGTGTGTGTGGTACTGGGGATTGAACCTAGGGGAATTCTACCTCTGAGCTACATCCCCCAAACCTTTTTTGAATTTTTTTTTGTGTGTGTGGCACTGGAGATTGGACCCAGGGGCATTCTACCTCCAAGCTACACCCCAAGCCCTATTTTATTTTTATTTTTGAAACAGGGTCTTGCTAGGTTGATGAGAGTCTCACTATATGCTGAAGCTGTCCTCGAACCAGCAATCCTCCTGTCTCAGCCTCCCAAGTACTGTGATTACAAGCATGCGCCACCACACCCAGTTTAATTTTTATTTATTTATTTTTTTGTGTGTGTTACTGGGGGATTGAACCCAGGGGCATTCTACCTTCGAGCTACACCCCAGCCCTATTTTTTATTCTTTATTTTGAAACAGGGTCTCACTGAGTTGCAGAGGTCCTCACTAAGTAGCTGAGGTTGGCCAGGCGTGGTGGCGCACGCTTGTAATCCCAGTACTTTGGGAGGCGGAGACCGGAGGATCCAGGTTTGCGGCCAGCCTCAGCTCTCTCTCTGTGTCTGTCTGTCTGTCTGTCTGTCTCTACTTAGTGAGGCTTCCGCAACTTCGTGAGACCTGGTTTCAAAATAAAG
>PVJS01055175.1:0-12726 GCA_004027185.1 Glis glis | reverse complement strand
GGGTCTCATTAAGTTGCAGAGGACCTCACCAAGTTGCTGAGGCTGGCTGCGAACCTGTGGTCCTCCCATCTCAGCCTCCCAAGTATTGGGATTACAAGCCTGAGCCACCACGCCTAGCTACTTACTGGCATTTTAACCATGGCACAATGAAACAGTCTACTGGACAGAATTAAAAATGCTATTTTGAGTCACCTACTTGTTAACAACAAAGCCTTATGTTTCAAAATGCCATTAGACATGACAATTTTCAGATGTGAAGGGCTTAAAAGGTAATCCCTCATTAATAATAAATCACATTGGCCTTTATGGTGCATAAACAATCTTGTGCACTTGCTGGTGGAGAAAAGAATCATAACAAGCAGGCTAAACTTTTTTTTTTTTTTTTGCAATTACTTGCTGACTGCTTAAATAGACCACGAGAGAAGTTAGGGAAAAGGGAAGATATTATTGTGTCCATTTCTAATGGCACCACTTTTCCCGTCCATGGCTTTCCAGATCATCAAAATAGCCCTCTAATGCCATGCTGTTTTCCTGTTTTTCTGGAGCTCTTCTGATAGATGAGGTCATTCAGTACTGCTTTGAAACTATGCCATTTTACAATAGAAAATTATTTTTGAGCCAGAAGGTCTGGCCACCCTCTCTCCTTTTTCCTGCGCTTTGAATTATTTTTGGCTCCTAGCATAAATCAAGGTGAACAGACCCTGTGAAGAGTATGGGCAGAAGGATTTTTGCTCTGCACATGCAGTCAAGATTAAAAACATGTGCTTGAGATGGGATCTGTAGAGTGAATATTTGGTCACAGACACACACACACACACACACACACACACTTATAAAGGTTGATGCAAAACAAATTAGAAGGATGGAATTAAACCCACTCAGCCACTTAGCCGGGTGCAGTGGCACACACCTATAATTAGGGCTGAGGGTGTAGTTCACAGGTAAAACACCCTTGGGTTCAATCCCCAGTCCAAGAAAAAAGGTACTCCATTAAGGCCTTTTTTTCTGGCTGTGACTGAGAATTAAATTGATAGAACAACAAGAGAGACACATACAAATCTGCATAATACAAGCTGCATAATACGGGAGACATAAGAAAATGAAGACCCAAAGCTGCAGTTAGAATTGAACACTCAATGTACTGAATTAGATGAAGAGTAGCAGCTTGTGGAAATGACACAGGCCAAGAGGCTTGGTCTATGCTAGCTGACTGGGGGAGCAGCAGGACAGAATGATGAGGGTTAACCTAGCAACATTTGTTTGGACAGATTTTCCTTGGCCTCAACTTCCTGCCCTTAATAATAAGAATGAAACTTTCTTCTAGGAAGAAAGGGAGGGCATCTTTCACACAGGAATTTTGTGTCCCGATCTTAAGAAACAGAATGAAGGTCAGAGTGCTCCTTTTGCGCCTGCTGTTTTTTGAATATTTAAATCAAGATAATCAATATACCAGACCAGTGTATTTTGGGGTAGATGTATTCATAACTCCTTCAACACAAAAAACGTGCCCAGACTGTTTGCTGAAAGTAACTTTTGGATCCATGCGAGGTGCTGCATGCCTGTAATCTCAGTACTTGGGAGGCTGAGACAGGAGGATCGCAGGTTCGAGACCATCCTTTATTTTATTTTATTTTTCTGATACTGGGGATTGAAGCCAAGGGTGTTCTACTTCTGAGCTACACCCCCAGTCCTATTTTATTTTTTATTTTGAAACAAAGTCTCACTAAGTTATGGAGGGCCTCGGTAAATTGCTGAGGCTGGCCTCGAACCTGCAATTTTCCTGTCTCAGCCTCCCACATACTGGGATTACAAGAGTGTATCACCATGCCCTGCTGAGACCCGCAACAACTTAGTGAGACCCTGTTTCAAAATAAAAACTAAAAAGGACTGGGAGTGTAGCTCAGAGGTAGAATACTCCTGGGTTCAATCCTCAGTACCAAATAAATAAATAGATACATAAATAAAATAAATTTGGGTGGTAACAAAAATATTATATCTCCCTATATCCTATTTCTCCCAAAAGTCTGCAATTTCAGACTTACTACTTTTCATAGAAAAAAATCTGCCATTGCCAAGTATGGATAAAATATTGTCATGCAGACCATGAGGCCCATATTAGACATTTAATTAATTTAGATGTTGGAAGGGAAAGTAATGTGTTCCACTTGTTAATGTTGGTGACAGCCACATGGAAATGTCATTTTGTCTGATTACTGGCCTTGTACTCCATCCAGAAACACATCTCAATACTGATGATGAATTTTGAACATTTCCTTTCTCATATCAAAGCTAAATCTGTTGTAACCAAAAGCTATCCTCTTCCATATTCCATCACCTGAATAGAAACTGAGGCTAGTCAGACATTACAATTTAGGTGAGATTACTATTAGATATTACTGTTAAATTGCTTCTCTTGGTCTTTGCCAGCCGTAATCATAATTATTACGGAAAACATTTACTGAGTTCTCACGAGGTGGTATGTATTTTCACCTAGTGGAGAGATCTACATCAGAGTTGTGGGAAACATATGAAACTAGTAGATGAAAATGCATACCGGTTTCCCACAACCCTTTGACATAGATATCACCACTATTTTAAAGACCAGAAAACTGATGCCTTGAGAGAATGACTTGTCTGTCTTAAAGCAACTAATAGAAGATCAAGCTTAAGCACCAAATACTATTGAAAGAAACAGTAAGATAAGGAGGGTCAAGTTAAGATTTATAATTGGCTTTTCTAACTTCTAGCTGTAGAAAAAGGAAGTGTCAGATACCACCCCCTTTTGGTACTGGGGATTGAACCCAGGGGCATTCTACCTCCTAGGTATACCCCCAGGCCTTTCTATTTTTTTAATTTTGAAACAGGGTCTCGCTAAATTGCTGAGGCTGGCCTCAAACCTGCGATCCTCCTCTCTTAGCCTCCCAAGTACTGGGATTACAGGTGTGTGCCACCACACCTGGCTAGTGTTCCCCTTTTGATGATTCATTCTCCAGTTTGCTTTTTACCTCTCAGATGAAGGTCCCAAACTGTCTTTTGCAAAGTCTCAGGTATTTTAGTAATCTAATTTTAAGAGGACCAAATCCTGGTGGTCAGTCTTTTTCTTTCTATACTGCAAACTTATGCTTAAAAGAGACTTCCCTTAATGGTTTTGCACTTTCATAACCTATTAGAACTGATTACAGTTTTCTATTGTCAAATCATGTCCTTCTCTGTCTGTCTGCTTTCTTTAAATTCCCCTTTCCTTAAACATGGGGCTTCAAATACACATTTGTATGGTCACAAATGTTACAAATAAAGAAACAAAATCCATTCAATAAACAAAAGATAAGACAGAAGGATTCCTTATTTTAATTTTTAAGGGGATTTTTTTCATCTTGAGTAACTGAAAAATTTTAAATTAAGACTTATTTTTAAAGTCTTGTTTTCTGTAAAACTTCAATTATTTAGTGTATTTATATATATATGGCCTGCATTCGAAGAAAGGATTTAAAGATTAAGAAATTCATTTAACAGGCTAACAGTTTTCTTTTTTAATAAATGGAACAAAAAGTGGATACATAGAACTATAAATAAGCAAAAATTAAAAGCATTAATAGAAGAAACATAAATGAATATTTTTAAATGATGTGACTGACATTTTATTGGTATAGATTGAAAGTTAACATTTTTCTGCCATGGATAATTTTTTAGACACAATTTTAAATGAGTAGTACTATTTGAAGTAGAAATTGAACCTTAAAAAAACTGAACTACTTAGTATCTATAATTAATGGGTGGGAACACATTTATATTGAAATTTCTCAATAGTTCCATATGCAAATGTGTTTTTATCTAATTTAATATTCTCCTTTTTTAGGATTTTAAAGTTCACAAAAATGAGATTGTCTTAGAGATTAGATTTATTTATCTTTTTCTCTGAAAAGAATATTTCAGGCAGGGGATGTAGCTCAGTGGTAGAATGTATGCTTAGCATGTATGATGCCCTAGACTTAATCCCCAGCTTGACAAAAATAAAATAAAGCAAATAAAGTAAAATGAGCTGGGCATGGTGGTGCACGCCTGTAATCCCAGTACCTAAGAGGCTGAGGCAGGGGGATCTCAGGTTCAAGCCCAGCCTCAGCAACTTAGCAAGATTCTGTTTGAAAAAAGGGGGGCTTTAGTTCTAAGGTAGAATGCTCCTGGGTTCAATCCCCAGTACCAGAAAAAAAGTAAAAGTAAAATAAAATTTTAAAATTAGAGTAAAAATATTTTCTGACTTTTCTGCTGCTTATTAAGTTTCACAGTAAGGGCTCCTATCATTTTTTATTGAAATAACCTTTTCTTTTCCGTTTACCTGGGGTATGGGGGAGGAAATGTGTAGTTGATTTAAGGAGAAGATCTATCTCTTCCTCATCCCCTCCATTTTCCTTAACACACTCCCCTAGGACCTTTTTGGCATGGCTCTGAAACCCTGTGTGTAATGGGCTTCATCCTAAGTTTCTCCTTCAGTTTCTTTTCTTTTTTAGAAGCGGAACCGTCTAACATATATAGTTATTTGAAAAGGAATAATTTGCCTTTATTCACTTTATTCAAAGATTTTCATTAGTTTAACATTATTCAAATATACTTATAAGCTCCCCTTTCTGCCAAATTAGAAAGTATGTATCTATATTGATGGTCCCAAGTAAGGAGAGGTGGCTCTAAATCCTGTTGATGACAGGTCAGAATATGTGGTTATTATCATCATAAGATCGTCAGAGCAAGAATGGGAAGATGGCCCAGCTTTGTGGCACTCTTGGAAGTCTGATGAAACACTTCAGCTTGGAAACCATGGGTTAACTTTTCAACTATTTTTAATCTACCAGTGGTTGTTACATACACAAAACATAAATGTTCACTCTGTGATGTTCTTTATAACATGTATTGAAGTACAAATGATAAATATAATAGGTTGAAGATAAACCAGGCATGGTGGTGCATGCCTGTAATCCCCATGCATGGGAGACTGCGAAAGGAGGATCACAGGTTCGAGACCAGCCTCAGCAATTTAGCAAGACCCTCAGCAACTTAGCGAGACCCTGTTTCAAAATAAAAAATGAAGTAAAATAGGGCTGGGAGTGTAGCTCAGAGGTAGAATGCCTCTGGGTTCAATCCCCAGTACCACTAAATAAATAAAAAGATTGAAGTTTATCTTTATACTGCTATCCAATTATGCAAATATATTATTTAGTTATACAGAACAAGGACTTTCATAAACAAATGACCTTGAATGCCCTGTTTGAACTTTTCAATCAGTTTTTTTTTCTGAATTAAAAAGAAAGAAAAAAAAAAAACCAAGTGACTGTGAACCAAAGTTCCATCTTGGTATGGGGGAAGGAGGGTAAAAGGACTCATGATCCATCGAAATTGCTCATTGACAAAGAATAAGACTTTAGGAATCCCAGACATTGGTGACCTAGGGAAACAATTCCTCTGTGCTGAAACTGCTTGACTTCTAAGAATTATCTTATTTTTATACTTAGATATTTGTTATGAGAATTATCTTTTAAAATAACAATATTCTCTGTATAAGTTCACCCAACTGCTAAGACCCATTCCTTTCTCTGAAAAAAATAATAACCCTGGACAATGCTGAAAATATATTTAATTAATATTAATTTATATTATTTTTCTTTTTATGGTACTGGGGACTGAACACAGGAGTGCTATACCAATGAGCTAAAACCCCCATTCCATTTTATTTTTTTTTATTTTGAGACTGGGTCTCACTAAGTTGCTGAGAGTCTTGCTAAGTTGCAGAGGCTACCCTCGAACCTGCGATCCTCTTGCCTCAGCCTCCCAAGTATTGGGATTACAGGTGTGCATCACTATACCTGATTAAAGGGATTGTTTATTGACAGGGTCCCCATACCACTGAAGGTGTGAAAGGAGAATATTAACATCTTTGTTATAAATTGTATAGTCAGGATAATTAAGCATTGTTCTTGTGGAATGAGATTTAATTAGTCCTGGGCATTTAGAATCTCTTAATAAAAGTTTAAATATTCATCAATCTTAACAGCTATTGTTAACAGGTTCACTGATCTATTATGATGGTATTTATTAATGATATATAAATAAATGGTATTTATGGTATGGACGGTATAAATTAATGAAACAATATTTTTAAAAACATGATTATAACCTTTAGAAAAAAAGTAGCTATCAAATTTGAAGGTCACTGAAATGTCATGACTGTAGTATAAAAATTCTATTATTGTTCTTGTAGTATTCTTTCCAGTGCATCAAACAACATCTCATTAGTAATTGACAGATTTAGTCATTTAAACTTTATATCTATTCATGTAGTTATATAAAGTTCATGCATGTCTAGCCTTAAAGAAAAAAAATCTATCTACAATAGAAGTTATTGATTAAAAGCCCTATTTGAATTAAACATTTTAAATAGAAAATTCATTTATAATGCTTATATTTTAAAAGTAGCTTGTTTTAGTCCTTTTCCTATAAAGACATATTTTTAGAGTTCCAGAGTAAGCAGAAATACAATCCTCCTACTACTGTTCCCATTTTCATAAATTTTGTATTCTGACAAAAAAGTGACAATATTTTATATGCCAAAAAAGCTTTTGCATTTATTCTTAGTGTGTTTTTAAATAGTTTTATGAAAGCAGGAATTGTCTGTTTTCCTTTATAAAAATATTCCCCCTTCCAAGAAAAACAAAAGAACCAAGGTAGCTGTTAAGTAAAAGTATCTTTTGGGGGAGGTACTAAGAATTGAGCCCAGGGGCATTCTACCACCGAGCTACACCCCAGCCCTATTTCATTTTTTTTTATTTTGATACAGGGTCTCACTAAGTTGCTGAGGGTCTTGCTAACTTACTGTGCGCTGGCCTAGAAACCTGCAATCCTCCTGTTTCAACCTCCCAAGTACTGGTATTACAAGCATGTGCCACCATGCCTGGTGAGCAAATCCATTTCAAAGCAAAAATATAAATGAAGATTGTTTGAGCAAATTTTATGACCCTTTTCTCTTTAGTACTCACCACTTACTAAATAATACATGATTAAAATGAATCTTTCATAAAAATAATTTTGTTATTTAAAACTAATGACTGGATAAGGTATGAGAATGCCTCCACTAGAGGAATAATTTTTAGCTTCCCTCCTTTATAACATATTCCAGAAATAATTCTCTACAGGCTCTACATTCCCAGAGCTCTTCTTTCATGGGCAAATAGAAAAATAAACCAAGAACCCACGCTCTGCAATGCTACTGAACACAGGCACAGTTTGGAACTATTTTTCCCCCAATCGTCATAGTGGCTCACATCTGTGATCCCAGTACTTGGGAGGCTGAAACAAGAGGATTGCAGGTTAGAGGCCAGCCTCAGCAACATAACAAGACCTTCAGCAACTTAGGGAAACCGTGTCTCAAACATAAAGCACAAAAAAGGGCTGGGGCACAGCTTGGGAGTAGAATGCCCCTGGGTTCAATCCCTAATATGGAAGACAAAGAAGGAAGGAAGGAAGAAAGGAAGCAAGGAAGGAAGGAAGGAAAGAGAGAGAGAGAAAGAGAGAGAGAGGAAGGAAGGAAGGAAGGAAGGAAGGAAAGAAAGAAAGAAAGAAAGAAAGAAAGAAAGAAAGGAAGAAAGAAAGAAAGAAAGAGAAAACCATTTGGTCTAGATAGAAAGAAAGAAAAAGAAAGAAAGAAAGAAAGAAAGAAAGAAAGAAAGAAAGAAAGAAGGAAAGAAAGAAAGGAAGGAAAAGAAAACCATTTGGTCTAGATCTTGTCCATAGACACAATGATATTTGCACTTTCACAATCCACTGTATGCACCATTTATCACTTAATAATACATTCATGTTTTATACATTTTATGTACTTTCATTGATTTGAGAATTTGAACATCTTCCAACATCATCTAAAAATATCCTATACCCTAACAGTTAGTAGTACATGGCTTACAAAATGTCACTTAACTTTAGAAATACCTTTTCTTCAAAATATTTGTAATTCTTCTGGATGTGGTGGTACACGCCTGTCATCCTAGTACTTAGGGGGCTGAGATAGGAAGATCACAGGCTCGAGGCCAGCCTCAGCAACTTAGCAAGACCCTGTTTCAAAATAAAAAATAAAAAGGGCTGGGGGTGTAGCTTGGAAGTAGAATGCCCCTAGGTTCAATCCCCAGTAACCCCCCCAAAAAAAAACAAACGAAGAAACTAAGGATGAAAGGAAACTGCCTCAACATTAAGTTTCAGAGGGCCTCGCTAAGTTGCTGAGGCTGGCTGAGAACCTGCGATTCTCTGGGTCTCAGCCTCCCAAGTACTGGGATTATAAGTATGTCCACCACGCCCAGCAAGCCCACTTGTTTTTATTTCTGCTTTAGCCATTTCCCTAAGTTACTACACAGTTAACATTGACTAAAAAATAAAGGGGGGGGGGCAAATATTAATTTTTAATAGCTAACTTTTATCATACAAAGGTATAAGACAGACAAATAGGATTGACATAATAGCCTTTGCTAATGTGGTGGGAGGACACAAAACCATCCTCACACACCATGATTGCTTAATTTGCCCAGTGTTTCCTCTCATTAGGAGTTGGTACTTCTTGGCAAGGTAGTAGATTCTCAAAAGAAACTATCTGCATGCAAAATTACATCAGTCACTAGATCTTTTTGATTAACTCTTTCTCTAAAGCAATGGATTTTTTACTCAAGTCATTGAAAATAGAAAAAGTGGTACCTTTGTTTCCTCTCATGATAATAATTCACAAAATAAAAGCAAGAAACTAAAAAGGAAGGGGATGACAGCCTTTGAGAATCCCAGCAAACATAGTAGTGTCTTGTTGGAGACGGGTCATTGCATTAGAATAATTGCCTCTCTAAACCAGAGGCAAATGGTATTTCTGACTGTTTTTCAATAATGAATTTAGAAGGGAAAATCTGCACAAATGCTTATTTTATAAATAGATTTGAAAATTTAGATAGCTGTACTTTTAAAGATTTCCACTCAACACAGAAAGAGAGAAAAAGATAAAGGCTTAAATTGAAACAAGCAAGATTTTTGGTGACAAATGTCCTGTATTACCCAATGGTAGCATACTATGCAGATTTATCCTCTGCTGAGAGTGTGGTTCAAGTAGGTCTATTTAATTTGGATAGAATATGAACTTCCTTTTGTGGATCTAGGAATTGAATCTAGGGGTACTCTACCATTGTGCTACACCCCCAGCCTTTTTATTTTTCATTTTGAAACAGGGTCTTGTTAAATTGCCGAGGCTTGCCTCGAACCTGCTTCCCAATAACAGGGATTACAGGTCTGTACCACTGCACCCAGCTTAAAAGTGCACTTTGAGGCTAATACAATGTCATTTTGTTTCTGTATTAATGTTACATTAATCTGGCTTCCAGAATGACATGCACATGGTTCCTTGAAATAAAGAATGAGTATATTTTCTTATTCTGAACTAGTAAATAACGAGGCTTTTTTGTTTGATTGGTTTTTGAGGTGGGGTCTTTCTATGTTGCCCAGGTTGGCCTTGAACTCATAGGCTCAAGGGATCCTCCTCCCCCAGTCTCTCCAATAGCTGGGACTCGAAGAATGGACCACAAAGCCTTCCTTAAATAGGACCTTATCATTAATAAGAAAACTAGCAAGACTTGCCTGTCCTGGTGTTCCAAAACAATGCAGAGACATTAGACCATAAATTAGTATTTATTGTAATTTTAATACAGCACTAATTCTGATATTAGTCAGTAACTTAGTAGTTTGAATGGAAATACAATATGGTAGATTGAGTTTGGTTTGTGATGCAGTAATTTTTTTAAGTGAAACTAAGTTTGCAAGCTTGGCGTTGATACGAGATGTCTTCTCTTACTGGGTTCTTGTCCAGTAGATTTAGACGAATGAACTCCAAGGACTAATAAAGGGTATGGAAATATGAAAGTTTATTTGTGAGCCAAGAAAAGATAGGATATAAAAATAGCTCCCACCCACACACACACACTCCCTGAAAGAGCAAAACTATTGAAGTTCTAGGGAGGTGGGCTTTTAAATCTTATTGAGGTTCCCCATCTGCTCTTTTATGATTGGTCAGAATTGGGTCTTGGGGGCCGGATGTCTTTTGCCCAGTTTCAATCCTTAATTTGAATTGTTATCTCTTGGGGCCACTTGTCTGTTCACCTCCCCCCATCTTTGTTTACCCAGGTTGTCCTCAGAATGCAGCCCACAGAAGTGACTGAAGTTTTGTTTTGATTTCCATAGTCCTTGCCTGGTCATTGCTACCCTTATATCTTCTTACACTTCCCTGTTTTTGTTCTTTATACAGATGGCCTCTTTTAACCCCTCATGTTCCCAGGTCTTCTGCCCTGCCTCAGCATGGTAGTGCATGCCTGTAATCCCAGTACTTGGGAGGCTGAGACAGGAGGATCTCAGGTTCGAGGTCAGCCTTTACAATTTAGCGAGACCCTGTTCCCAAATAAAAATTTAAAAGGGCTGGGAGTATAGCTCAGAGGTAGAATGCCCCTGGGTTCAATCCCCAGCACCACAAAAAAAAAAAAGAAGAAAAATTAAGTTTGCAGTCATTGCTGAGAACATTGCCTGTCATTTTTGAGATAACTCATCTCATTTTTTTTAAATCAGTATTTATAAAAGGTATCAATTTGACAGCTCTGGAGACATGCTTCATTTCTAAAAAATTATTCAAATAATAGAAACAGCGATGCTGCAACTCTCTGCGTAATCTCCAACTAAAGCATCTGTTGTGTCTATCACTATTTTGAAAAGTCTCTTTCTTGGGTGAGGACTTATTTTGGTCAACACATCTGAGCAGCAGCTCTGGAAAGGCTGCCTGGTTCCTCAGAGCACTAAAGATGATCACGATATTTCTTGACACTTGTGAGAGGCAGATATGCATAGTGGAACTTCCAACTTGCAACCCAGCCATCTCCTCCTCTAAACATTGGGAGCAAGAATTAAATATTAATATTCCAGGTGCACTCCTGGAGTCCCAATTCTTAGGAGGCCAAGACAGGAGGATCCCAGGTTCGAGGCTAGCCTCAGCAACTTAGCCAGGCCCTGTTTCAAAAAATGGAGCTGGGATTGTAGCTCAGAGTTGAATGCCTTTGGGATCAATTGCCAGTTAATCCCAAAAATAATAACTAAAAAATAAAAAGGGCTGGGGGTGTGGCTCAAAGGTAGAATGCCCCCAGAGTTCAATCTCCAATAACAGGAAAAAATAATCATCATCACTAATCCCTAATACAACACTAGGAAAAATATTTGAGAGTCATTTAATAAGTTTATTGTGTCAAGAGAAATATATGGCTTGTACTCAAGGCTGATATCTCTTTTGACACTATACTGCATCTTATTATGGACATGAGTTAGCTGATTAAACAAGTCTCCCCTCAATGAGCACCAATATCTTTATTTTGTCATCTTAATCATATTGATTACAAGTAATAATTGTAATTTTTATTATTCTTAATCCTCTTAAGAACCCTCTAAGACCAACATTATTACTAACTCCATTTTATAGAAGAAGAAATTGAGGCAAAAAGTGATTAAGAACCTTGTAGAATAAAGGCACACAGTAGGAAAGATAGGGATTTTCTTTAAAAGAATTATTAAGACACTTCCCTCTGGCTGCCTTGAAAATTTTTACTTCATACTAGTGAAATACTGATTATATGGAATCAATGGCAAACAAATGTTTATGAGCTAGAATACAGACTGGGGCAAAATGAGAATCACACTAACAAATGACTGATACTAAGTGTTAGAAGTGACGAAATAATAGTAGTGACATGACCTACTTAGCATAGAAATCAGGCTTATTTTGTCCTGTCACAGACTGATATAAATGGAATTTAGGAACTATTTCTGCTTAAAAGCAAAGCTAACCTGTTTATCATTTCACCCTTTGCTTTTTATGTCAGCTCAGTATCTTTGACAAGGCAAGTTTATAAACAATTATTTGAAGTTTCTTTTTTTAATCATTATTATTTTCTCTATTCCATGGTTCCTTCGTTTTGCATAGATTCCTGAGAAAATTCCAACTATTCGCAATAGGTTTTTCATTTAACAGATATTTACTCAACTCCTACTATACACCAGCTCCTGTTGTAGGAATTTTAATATTAAGTATCTGCCTTGGTAGAGTTATGATTGGAATTTATTTGATCAATTATATTTGGTACTTTGTATGTTTTAAACAAATTCCTCCCAGATACATTGGTACAAATCAAGTTTCATAAAATGTGTTTGCCTCAGAATTGCTACTTCCTGTTAGAAACTAAAATAACATCTGTATATCTTGTTGATAGAATTACTGGTAACTTGGAATTGTTGAAACATTAGGAAAGAAAATGCCACAAAAAGAACCTGCTAAGGGAAGAAAGAGAAATATTACATTTTCCCTAAGTTATTATCTTCATTTTCACAGAGAAAGTACTCCTCTCAGAAGAAGTAACTATCAATTTTTCCCTTCAGAAGTATTTTTATACTTCAGAAGTATTTAGTTTGAATATGAGACAATCAGAGAAAAAACAATTCACTCATCTCTAAAATTTGATAAATTACAAGTTATGTATGTACTTTCAAAAAGAAGATAATTTTAATATTCACTAGATTTTTTGCTGAACATTTTAGAAACACCTATTTCTACTACTGATTTCATAATATGACTTTAAGTAATCCAGGGCCCATTATAAGGCAATTAGTTCTATAGTCAAGCTACATAGA
>PVJS01055174.1:0-12726 GCA_004027185.1 Glis glis | reverse complement strand
CCTCAACATTATTAAGTCAATATATAAGAAACCCAAAGCCAACATCATATTGAATGGGGAAAAATTGCCAGAATTCCCCTTAAAATCAGGAACAAGACAAGGATGCCCACTATCACCATTCCTTTTCAATATAGTCCTCAAAACTCTTTCCAGAGCAATAAGACAAGAGAAGGATATCAAAGGAATTGAAATAGGAAAAGAAGAATTAAAATTATCTTTATATGCAGATGATATGATCCTATATCTAGAAGACCCAAAAAAACTCAACCAAAAATCTACTAGAGCTGATTAACAAATTCAGCAAAGTAGCAGGATATAAGATCAACCTAAAAAAAAATCAGTAGCTTTCATATATGCCAACCATGAATCCACTGAAAAAGAAATCCAGAAAACAATCCCATTCGCAACAACTTCAAAACCAATCAAATACCTAGGAATAAACTTAACCAAAAAGGTAAAAGACCTCTACAATGAAAACTATAGAACACTGAAGAAAGAAATTGAAGATCTTAGAAGATCAAAAGATCTCCCTTGCTCTTGGATAGGCAGAATAAATATTATCAAAATGGCCATCCTGCCAAAAATTATCAACAGACTCAACGCAATCCCTATCAAAATACCGACATCATTTCTCACAGATCTAGAAAAATCAGTCATTAATTTCATATGGAAAAACAAAAGACCCAGAATAGCCAAAGCAATTCTCAGCAATAAGAACTATGCAGAAGGCATCACAATCCCTGACTTCAAATTATACTACAGAGCTATAGTAATAAAATCAGCATGGTATTGGCACAAAAACAAACACATAGACCAGTGGAACAGAATAGAAGATACAGAAACAAGTCCACAAACTTATAGCCAATTGATTTTTGACAAAGGTGCCAAACACATACATTGGAGAAAAGACAGTCTTTTCAACAAATGGTGCTGGGAAAAATGGTTATCTACCTGTAGAAAAATGGAGCTGAATCCTTACCTCTCACCCTGCATAAGAGTCAACTTGAGATGGATCAAAGACCTAGAAGTTAGAGCAGAGACTGTGAAATTACTAGAGGAGGGCATTCAACACTTCAACATATAGGCACAGGTAGAAACTTCCTCAACAAGACCTCCAAAGCACAGGAAGTTAAACAAGAATTAATAGGTGGGATAGCACTAAACTACAAAGCTTCTGCTCATCAAAGGAAACCATCAAGAGCCTAAAGAGAAATTCTGTATAATGGGAAAAGATCTTTGCAAGGTAGCCCTCTGACAGAGGACTAATATCTAGGATATACAAAGAACTTAAAAGACTTTACACTAAAAAAAAACAAATAAACATATCAAGAAGTGGGCAACTGAAATGAAGAGACACTTCGTGAAAGAAGAAATATGAATGGCCAATAGATACATGAACATCATTAGCAAATCAAAACTACTCTAAGATTTCATCTAACTCCAATTAGAATGGCAATCATTAAGATGTCAAACAAATGTTGGCGAGGATGTGGGGAAATAGGGACTCTTCTAGACTGTTGGTGGGATTGCAAACTAGTTCAACCACTATGGAGATCAATGTGGAGAATCCTCAGAAAACTGGGAATGGATCCAACATGTGATCCAGCTAAACCACTACTGGGTATCATACTAAAGGGATTGAAACCATAAAACTACAGTAATATATGCACACCCATGTTCATAGCAGCTCAATTCACAGTGGCCAAATTATGGAACCAACCTAGATGTCCATCAACAGATGAATGGATTACAAAATTATGGGAAATACACACAATGGAATTCTACTCAGCAATAAAGAAGAACAAAATGACATCATTTACAAGAAAATGGAAGGACCTGGAGAACATTATATTAAGTGAGATTAGCCAATCACAAAAAGAGAAGGGTCATATCTTTTCATTAATATGTGCAACCTAGGGAGTAGTGGGGACACAAAAGGGACTCCGGACGATAGTGGAGAACCCTCAGTGGTACAAGGGAAGTGGTCTAAGGGAAGGGGAAGGGCAAGAAAGAAGTGTATCATAAACAATGTGTACATATGAGAATATACCAACATCATTCTCGTTACTCCATATTGGGGGGGGAAGGTGGAGGGAGACACTAAGAGCTGTGTGCATGTATGTTAATATCAAATTGATATTCATTGTGATGTGAGACTACAATGCACCAATAAAAGCACATTTAAAAAATAAATAAACTGACATAAAATATATATATATACAATGTATTCTTATCTTTTTAATATTTGCTGCATCTGAATTATACCACCTAGTCCACTTTCTAATATTATTTATTTTCATCGTTTCTCTCTTGTTTAATCTTAATAGGCTCAGTCTTAATGTCATTAGCCTTGGCAGAGAGCCAACTCTGGATTTATTTACTTTATTAATTTATACTCTGACTTCATTATTCTAGCATAGCATCTGGGTGAGTGTGAAAGTCCTTGTTTAGACATCTAGTAAGATTATCAAGTGTGTGAGTGTACCCTCCAAAGCCCAAGTGTGCAAACCCTGTTGACCGAGAATAACTTTAAAAGAGGTTGTTAAAGGGCTGCCTCAAGAAACAACTGTGGCTGCCTAAACATAGAATTTCTTTGAAAATCTAGGAGAAAAGTGAGGCTCTGAGAGGTTTTAAGATTTCCAGATAATTGGGACAAGTAGGGGCTCCGGCCTTTGACCAAGCTGCTCAGGAAATTTCTGCCCACACAAACTTGGAAACTATTGTGCTATTTATCAGGGATAGAAAGAGAAAATTAAGAATCTGCTGTTAAGGAGTTACAGACTAGTGGGAGAAAACATTTTCAAAACAGTAATAATACAGTGTGACCCATTATAAAAAAAGGCATTGAAGCCAGGCACGGTGGTATACACCTGTAATCCCAGGTACTACTTGGGAGGCTGAGATAGGAAGAGCACAGGTTGGAAGCCAGACTGCAAGATAACTTAGCAACACCCTGTTTCAAAATTAAAAACTCAAAAAGGAGGCTGCGGATGTATCTCAGTAGTAGAATGCATCCAGGTTTGATCCCCAGTACACACACAAACACACACACACACACACACACACACACACACACACACAGCAATTGCTATGGAAACATGAGCTTCTGAGTAAGCCTAAGTCTTTTTTTTTTCTAAAATATTAAATCTTAGAGAAATCAAAGCAGACTTTCTGAAGGAGCTAAATTTAGAAAATGTATACCCCTGGAGTACTGAAAATTCAAATAATATGCTTCAGACAGTGTGAAAATTTTTGACAAATTTTGTGTACATTTGCATTTATGTTTAATAAATTTTACTGGATATTCAAAAGTAGTCAGTGATTTCATATATGCATATAATATGTATGATTATATGTTGATGAAAGAAACATTTCAATGGGCATGATGTACATAAACAAAATTATCAATGCCAATCTCAATGTCATGTACAGGGAGGGTGAGGGAGCAGGGTGGGAGTTTAGGGGAGGCTCACCGAGTGCTGTGAGCATGAATGTCTCTATCTAACTTCATCATGATGTATGACTACAATGCACTAATAAAATAAAATAAAATAAATTCAAATGGCAAAAAGTAGCCAGTGATCTTATATATGCACATGATATATGATTATATGTCTATAATTATATATTTACAAATACACATTAAAGTATATATAAGCATATGTGCATGTTTGCGTGTATGTGTGTGAACACCTCAATGGGCACAAACTTATCAAAGCCAATCATTGTGTTGAGGGCAGGAGGTGGAGAAGGAGAAGGAGTGGGGTAGGAACTGGGGGAGGCTCAATGAGTGCTGTGTGCATGTATGCCTCTGTCACCCTGAACTTCATCAAGATGTATGATTACCAAGCACCAATTAACAAATATGAAGTAAGGCAGACTGAATAAAGCAACATCCATATACAGTGGAAATGAGTAAAATACATTTGGAAAGTTAAGCTATGACTTGATATGTAAAGGCATCTGATTAATAAACTAATCAATGCAAAGGGTTTATAGAGAGAGTATTATCCGTGAAGTACCAACTTCAGATAAATTTTCATATTTAGTGTACCAATATTCAATTTTTTCTCACCACAAAATAAAAATTAAAGATGCATGCACCTTTCACATAAAGCATGGAGTGCTTACTCTATACCCATCATACACAGATGAGTACACCCAGGTTATTGGCATGGGAGGGATCCCAGTACACTGAAGAAAATGCAATCCCTATACAGATAATGACTAAGTCCAGAGGCTACAAAGAGGCTGGTAGACTTAGTGTGACAGGAGATCCCAGAGATGGTGTTTTGGGAGGATCTACCATTTTTTGTGTGCTTGGAGATTTGAGCAATGCCTATATTACTCTGGAGGCCCAAATGCTATACTCTGGATGTCTGGTTAGCCCAGTGACATCAACAAGCCATTCCCTTTAATAAATAAATAGTAGTAAAACAATGTGATCTTAGAGAAAAATGTACTCACTTGGAACAAAATCCTAAGAAGTCTTGAGTTTCTATTTTTAAATGCATTGAATGATGTTCGCCTACATTTTATACCACTTTGCTGTCCAGTATTGGCAGCCAGATAAAAGGACTCTAGTCTCTGATGCTTGCTTGCATTTACCTTGATCTCTGAAATCTTGCTTGGTTTTGTCAGGTAGTGACTTTGCCCATGGCTGCCTCAGTGGCAGGTTTTGTTTTGTTTTGTTCTGTTAACAGAATGAACAAATCTGTCTTTGCAAGAATGAGAAATTAATGGATTGATTGACATTTTTTCATTCACGGACCATGAACAGCATCTGTAGTGGGTTTTGCCCCTCGAGGGCAAAAGTGCATGTTGAGGTTGTTGTGCTTGTAAAGTCTCAAAAACTCTTTTTTTCCATTATGGAAGGTGTGAAGACAGGATTGGATCATTGTCTGATAGTAAAGATACAATTAAGAAGAAAAATAAATGACATATTAGAGGAAACAAAGAATAAAAACCAAGTATGAATGGTTTCAAGAAGGGCTGAAAATAAACCATTGTCATATATATATATAGAATATATATACTGAGGATAGTAAACCCTGGACATTTGTTAAGAAACAATTAAATACAAAACTCTCAGTATTTTGGATCAGAAGTTCAACCTAAATAATGGGTGGAGGAGAGAGCTGTCTATAGGCTATCTCTGATGGACCACAGAATACATAATGCTAAGAACGTGCATGGCCTCAGGAGCTGGACAGACCTGGGTTCTGATTCCAGCTGTCTATCTAGCTGTCTCAGTCACCTTGTAGGACTGACCTGATCTCACCGTGGTCAACACATCCGCCACATACAATTATGTGAATTAAATTAGAAAATATCTCAAAAACACTCAGCCCTGCATCTGACACATACTCCATGGTAGCACAGTTACTTGAAGGAGACTTAATGCGACCTTTCTCTTCCTCTCCCCTAAATCTCCCATCGCAAATAGAATTAATATTCCATTATGAGATAGGTAACATACCTCCACTGGAAGATGACTCTTGTGGTTGCCAGAGTTTCCAATAAAATTTGGAAGGAAGCTTAAAGGGACCATCACTGAAATAGCCAATAGGCGATGTAGATGGCATTCTGATATCCACTGGTATCTTCCTGCCCACATACATTCCCACACCCATCACCAGGCTTGTATTTCCAACTGAGAGCAAAGTTTAGGAGAGGAGAATGTGGGAGTAGAGGGAAGAAGGGCTTGAGGCTGAGAAGAGCAGTTCACTGGTACATATCAGTTTCAAATAACATTTCCTGGCCACTTAGGACTGCTAGACAATGGAAGATACTTCTTTTTAGCTCTCTCATTTAATGCTCACTGCAACCACTGCAGATTAAGAATAAAGGTTCAAACAGGTCAAGAGATTTGACTTAGGCAATTCAGCTAATAAGTATCAAAACTCAAGAATTTAGTTCTTATATTTTTCACCTAAACAGCAGCAATTTCATGCAGACACTCTGACTTCTATCCCGCCCCTTGACTCGCGAAGTGCAGAGTTCAAAATATTTGTGCGGGAGAGTTCTTATTCAGGGACATGAAAGGTTTGTAAGTGAGGACAGGCTTAGAGAGGGACTTCTGTCTCTTCTCTTTTCCAAAACACTGCACTTAGGAGAAGAGTGGTGGTATGGGATTTAGAAAGTGCCTTTCAATCCTGAGAGTGAAATAGACATGATGGTATCCAGAAGTAACCAAAAAATAAGAGATTTCTAACTTCATAGCCTACTCTGTATTTTTGTTTTCTTATTCTAATAATCTTGTTGACTTATGATTGAAAACTCATACCTTTCAAGATGCTTTACAAAAAAAAAAAAAAAAGTCGAATCATTTCAAAACCAGTAAGTGAAACCAGGAAACAAATTCAGTCTACCCAACCTTGGCCCTTTTTCTACATTGAGTATGTTTCCATGGTTACTCTTCAGCCATTTTATATCATCTTCAGTGGTTAGACTAAGAAATCAGAGGGGACAAGTAACAAAATAGAAGGACTATGCCTTGACCCTGAATTTAAGTCTATCTAAGGAATCAACGAAAGCAAGTTACCAGCATGATTCCTTTCTGCACTTTAGCAGTAAATTCCTCTTCTCCTCATATGCCACAGCCAATCATGAAGCCCTGTTTCTACCACTTCCTCTATACTTCCTCAATCTGTCTGTTTGTCTTTTGTAATTCATTGCATCAGACCACCATTACCCCTAACAGAGACTATTGTAATTTCCTATTATGGGATTCCCCTTCCTTAAATCTCACTACCATTTCCTGCCCTGTCTATTCTCCATGCAAAAACCAAGATGTACATCTGACCCCACATCCTTCATGGGAAAGACTTTTCTTTCTTAAATCACCTCAGTACTTTATATTTATCTAAAAATAAAATGTTATGGGGGCTGAAATTATTCAAGTATTTGTAATAAAGAATACATAAAATATTTCTATCTCAAGTGTTTGCTTCCCTAACTCCACATTTCTACTTTTATTAAGAGGAAAGAGTCTGTGTTTATCTTGAAAGCTACCAGCCCCACTATTATGTGATGTTGGTAGGAACTACCTTGATTGAGGTTGATTGGGGGGAGGAGGGGAATAAAAAGAGAATAAGAATGAATGTATGGACTAGGATGAAAAAGTGTTTGAGGAAGTTTGAAGTCAAAGACTGAAGGATTTTGGACATAGCTGCCCTGAATATGGGGGTGAAAAATGAATTAAGGAATTTTGCTGTGTATTATGAATGCAACCCCACTACTGATATTTTATATAGTGTGAAATAGAGTAGAGATTTAAATCGCATTTTACTTTTATTAAATGTGGAACTGATATGTCTTTGAATGTCATGAAAAAAAAAAAAACTAGTCCATGCTTTGTCTCGCTTTATAAGACAATTCCATCCAATATCCTGGATTTCCCCGAATTTTCCAGAAACATAAGCAAAAAGAGTCTGGATTAAGTTTCAATAGAATTGGCTATGCCTATTACCAAAATCCATCATCATGAACCCCATTCACAGGCTACAATAATTTGTTGTACCAGAATTTATTTGTTGAGTTTCATCAACAAGGACACAAGACACTGCCCCAAGGTGCTCATTTATCTTCTCAGCAGCCCGATAACCACAGTATCTGCTGGAGAGAGACTAGGGCCAAGACTAATGTGGAAAAGCACACTTCTTTAATTACATCCATATGAGGGTCATTATCATTCCAAATCTTCTCTGTTGTTAGCAGATGTAGAATAAAAATAAAATAAAAATGTGTATATCAAGTTCATTATGATCCTCCCAGTTTGTTTGATGGCATCAGTATGCTAAGAAAAATAATTTATATTCCTAATACCCATTCATATATAGACATGGGCCCTCATGAACCATATAAACTGGATAGACAGATAGATGATGGTACGTGCTATAGATTGGAGAATGTGACGTCTAGAATAATAGGATGAATGGTAAAGGGAGAAAAATCATGGGAGAAAAAGGCAGAGAAGCTAGATCATTGAACTCTGGAAGTCTCTCTGTTGCCTTTATAAACTTAACATGTATGGTGAGGACAGAGATATGAGTAGATTTTCCACAGATTTCAACAGATCACAGTGGTAGGCAGGGGGAAGATATCAAGGTGGTCCAGCTTGGCTACAAGATCTGGAAGCATTCAACATAGTGGAATTCAAAGTGGGTGCTCTGAATGTCCCCACACCCTCCAGCTCCACCACCAAGTATGCTGCCACACCCAGATGGACACAGAGTTGGAACACATGAACTCCAAGGACCAGGCCTAGGCAAATGTACTTTAGAGAGAGAGAGGCTCCATAGTCCACATCAGACTTTTTTAAACTATAGTTTTACTCTTTTCATTGTTTTCCCTTATATTAGGACTTCTCAGAAGCTTGTAACTTCTGTAGTCTATGTCTAGAAAGCACAGACTTTGCAGCATAAGTTTCTTATGCTAATCTTCAGGATAGCCTCTGCCCATTTTCTTGTACTTACTTCCCCTTATAAGATGACTCATTCATAAACATTCAGATTTTGTTGTCTCTATATCTGTAAGATATCTCAGATTCATTTTCTGAACAATGCAATGTAGTATACATAAAAATAAAAATACATGAAACTAGAATATGGCATAATAATAAAGTAAGTGATAAATAATATAATATAGGAAGCAAACCTTTAACACAGAAAGAAAATATGACTTTTTAGCACTCTTTCTCTGGGCCCTTACTGATGTTAACAGTTCTTGGCTTCACAGAACTCCTATTGACATATGGTATCCCAATTTTACCTTCCTATACCTTTGTCCTTCTCTTATTATTATACTGACTGACCCAGGATTTCTAAGTCCCACTAGCACCCCTTCCCATCCCATCTTTCTCCAACTGCACAATTTCTCCCTTTGTTAATCATTAGGATTTGTGTGTAAACCAAGAAGTAATACAGTAGTATGTATCAAGACTTGAATAACTGGCTATATGTTAATTATTAGTATTACTTCCTTTCATGCACAGAACATATCACGAGAAAGCAGTGGTAGGAATTTCAGATCTCCAGCAGTTGCTTGAGGGTATTTGTAGGCTATAGAGCTCTTCTAAACACTTCTAAGGTCCTTCCCTTGTCACTGATACTATTGTAATCAATACCCTACAAAGTGAAATCAACAAAGCAATGCCTTTTTCTACTTAATTAGGTCTTTCCAAAGAATGCTATTTCCTCAAGACCGAGAGTTCTAACAGTAGATCAAACCTATTTAATAAGACCCCAGTCTAAAACCTATGTATATGTTATTTCTATCATATATATGTTGATGTTTCATTAAGAAACATTTAAAATAACTCTCCATCTGAAATATCTATAGTCGGTTTCTCTTAGTCAACATTCTTGCTTCTGTATCCCAGTAAACCTGACCACACAACTTAGAGGAAGGAATATTGATTTGCTCACAGTTTTTTTGTTTTTTTTGGAGATCTCAGAGTTCAGTCCATGTGAGGCTGGAGAGGGAAACTGGAGCTCAGGGCATGGCAGGGGGAAGCAGAGAGAGCGAGAGCACAAGGCTTTGCTCCTCACATCATGAAGGCTGGAAGCAAGGACAGCAAGCAAGCAAGCAAGGGAATCAAAGACACAAGCACAATCCCCAGGCCACATCCCCAGGAGCCCACCTTTTTCAGCCCTATCCCACTGGCCTAGGTTACCACCTAGATAAATCCATTATAATCCATTTGCAATTGATTTATCTACTATCTACTGAAATATTACAACCCTCATGACTTCACTCTATCAACCCTGAGCTCTTTAGGGAGTATTCTATATTTAAAAACTCATGCCAAGTTCAGAATGCAAAATGTATTTAATCTATCTCTAAGAGTTCTCAAAGTCTTAACAGTTCCAGCATCACTCAAAAGCCCCAAAATCCAAAGTCTCCTCTGAGACTCAAAGTGAACTCTTGGCTGTGAGCCCCTGTAAAAGAAAATAAAAAGCAAAATAAAAAGCAAGTTACATGCACCCAATGTACAATGTCAAAGAGTAAATATTTGCATTCCAAAAGGTAGGAATAGGACCATAGGAAGAATGAATAGAAGCAAAACAGTATCAAAATCCAGCATAGCAAGTATTTACTTCTATAGCTCCATTTCTGGCATTGGGGGCACATGGCAGTAAGAAGTGGTCTCCAGTGGGCCTTAGCAGCCCCTCCCTGTGGCCTGGCTGGTTGTAAGAGGTGGTGTGCGGGCTCTTCCAGGCTGGCCCCATGGCTCTCAGCTTGCAGTCTTTCTTTGCAGTCATTCTACATTTCTGGCATTTCTAAATAGCAGAGGGTTTTTTCACAACCTTGGCTTCACCCTCACAGCTTCACAAATTGCCCCATTTGGGTCTGCTTGCAGGGATTCCAACCCTGCCACATGTTACCAAGCTTCCTAGGCCCTCCTTTGAAATCTGGGGGAAGCCTCTATGACCCCTTTTTTCCAGCAAAGTCAACATTACATGAGCATCCAAATCAACTGTCAGCAGGAAAGGTAGTCATGCCCTCTTTAATCATTACCATTGGGCCCTTTTCAGTAACAGCCATGGGATCTGCCTCCATTGGGGCTACAGCCGGGCCCATGTCTATCTGGCCACTTCTGGCCTCATCTCATTCCCAGGTCACAGGGAAGGAATCTGACTGCCTTTCCGTAACATGGCCGCCCTTGTTTCCATGGTTCCGCACCTGGGCTTGAACTGCCCTAACCACATTCCTTTCTATTTTTTAATGTAAATCTTCAACTGCCCTGACTACATTCCTTTCTTTGTTTCTAGCCAAAGCATTAGAGCTCCCCTCAGTCATCTTACTTTCTTTCACAGCACCATTTCTCTAGGCCCCAGCTTTACACATACCTTTCCCGCCAAACTGAAAATCTGTAAAGTTTCTCTGCTTTGCTTTCTGCTCCTGAAATTTGTTGTACAATTCACTGAATGTGGACATCAATGACAATAATGCACTTTGGATACTTTTCTGTTTTGAGATTTCCTCCACCAGTTTAATCAGTCTATCATCTTTAAATTCAGCCTCACACAAAGTTTCAAGACATGGACAAAATACTGATAAGTTCTTTGCCAGAATGTAACATGTGTGGCCTCTACTCCATTTTTCTATGGAGTCCTCTGCTCTCCAAAATCCCCTAAGCACAGTCTCTACTGTCCACCTTTCTAGACACATTCTGGCCCTTCCAACTTCCTCTCACAAAGCAGTTCCAAAGATTCACAAAACACATGGTCAGACTTAGATATAGCAGTGACCCCACTTCTCTGGTACTATCTGTCTTAGTCAACATTCTCACCTCTGTATCCCAGTAAACTTGACCACCCAACTTAGAGGAAGGAAGATTTATTTGCTCACAGTTTTTTGGAGATCTTGGAGTTCAGTCCATATGAGGCTGGAGCGGGGAGCTGGAGCTCAGGGCATGGCAATGGGGAGCAGAGAGGGGGAGAGCACAGGGCTTTGTTCCTCACATCACAGAGGCTGGAAGCAGAGAGAGCAAGCAAGCAAGGGGATTCAAAGACACAAGCACAATACCCAAACCCACACTCCCAGAGACCCACCTTCTCCAACTATACCACACCAGCCTAGGTTACCAAACAGATAAATCTATCACGATGGACTTATCTACTGATTAGATTACAACCCTCTTGACTTAACTATATAAACCCTGAACTCTTCAGGGGGCATTCTATATCTGACCATAACACTGTTGTACTAAGTCTTATTCCTCCTATTTATTTTTAACCTTTGCCCCATTTTAAGAAGGCAAACGGGCTCCTATTTCCTTATTTTGATTGCTTTTGCAATGGTAAAAGTATAAACTACTCAAATAAAATGATGCTTCTTATCCTTTTAAAATCTCTTTAAAATCATTATATCAGTGGAATTTGTAGATGAACAAAGGGAAAGTATTTAAGAGTAAAAAAAAAATCAGAGAAGGAGACCCTGAAGACCAAAAAGAATTCAGAAGTCAGAAAGCCCATGAGTGGTATGGAACTATCTGACACCAAGGTAGAGCCCCAGGCAAAGGAAGTATCTTCAGAGGAGTTATCTACCTGGAGATTCTCTGGAGACTCTGTTAGGTATGTCATGGAACCATCAAAAAAGAAAGAGACCATCTGGGTTTGAAGAGTAAGATATAATTCTTTACCAATTACAGTGTGGGCTAATGGTTGAAAAGGACCCTCTGGGTGCACTAAATAGGACTACAGGGCTTTTCCAATTCCCAAGAAGAAGTATACTCCAGGGTTTAAAGGAAGGGAGATCTCCATAGTCCACATCAGAATGTTTAAAACTATAGTTTTATTCTTTTCACTTTTTCTTTATGTCAGCACTTCTCAAAAGCTTGCTGGTTAATTATGTAGTCTGTGTCTATCAAGCATAGACTTTGCAGCATGCATGTCTTGTGCTAATCTCCAGGATAGCCTCTACCTACTTTCTTGTACTTACTTTCCCTTGTAAGATGATTCATTTGTAAACTTCATATTTCATTGTCTCTATTTCTATAAGATTCTTCAGATTCCTTTTTTAAACAACAGAATGCAGTATGCATAAAAATAAGTACACTTGAAACTAGAATACAGCACAATAGTAAAGTAAATGTTAAAAAATATAGCACAAGAGCCGGGCGAGGTGGCGCAAGCTTGTAATCCCAGTACTTTGGGAGGCGGAGACCAGAGGATCCGGGTTTGCGGCCAACCTCAGCGCGCATGCACGCGTGCGCTATCT
>PVJS01055173.1:0-12727 GCA_004027185.1 Glis glis | reverse complement strand
CCCCCACCCATCCTGGACATTCCTGAGAAAGGTACTGCGGCCCGACCAATCAGCTTAAATGTCACCATATAGGGTCAGTGCTTCCCTAATGATGACCCCTACCTAAGGCGGGAAAATTAAACCAACCAGGTAATGCCAACAAGCTTATGTTTTAAACTAACCTATCAATGTAAAGGTGAGGTGGGCTGCCTCCTTAAGGAATAAAAGCTTTGTTCTTGGAGAGCAAGGGGCTTCTCCCTGTGACCACTGCGTTGGTGCACGTCAGGAGCCCAAGCTCGAGCTTGAATAAAGGACCCTCGTGCGCTTTGCATTGGAATCGGCTCCTGGTGGTCTTTGGTGGGATCACGAACTTGGCATTTCAACACGCAGGAGCAGCTCCTCGGAAGGAGATGACGCATACACCGGGAACCAAAGAACACGAAGAGGGGCAAGCATCTTCGCTTAATGTGGCCCCACTGCGGCGGGTGTGAGGACTCCATCGAGGGCGGCGAGCCTGCAGCCCTGGGCTGGGAGCGAGTGTTTGCAGGTTGTCTGCGTGTGGCTGGGGAAACGCGAGGGGAATGGTTCAACCTGTCGTGCAGCAAAAGGGAGTTAGAAGAGTGTATTGCGAACTTCGGCCCGGGATTTTCTAGTTTATTTATCATCCGCTGATTCTTTCCTTCCGGCTGCTCTGACGACCCGCCGGAAAACATGAAACCCAGTAGGAGAGGGCAACAGACGAGAAAGCTCCGAAGGGAGCTCCGAAGGGATGTGAGCTCAGGGGCTCTAGTCCTGCGGTCCCTTTAAGAGAAGAACCTCTAGGGACCGGCAGTCCCAACCGACCCCAGTTTTAACCGAAACCTAACCCGGACTTCCCCCTCTTGACTCAAATAAGACCAACTTTGGATTTTCCCTCCCCTGTCAACCAATCAGATTCTGTTGCCAGGCAGACTTCAGCTGCCGCCTGTGCGAGCCCCGCGCCCTCGGTCTCCGGGCGGCGGCGCCGACCAATCACAGAGCAGGCCGTGCGTGTATCCAGGCAGATCGCGGCTGCGGCGACCATTCAGAAAAAGGAAAATAAAGCAACGCGCGAGCCCGCTGGGCCGGGACCGTGGGGCTGGGCTGGAGCGAAGGTGGCTACGAGGTAGTTTCTCTTTCCCCCTTACCTTTATCGGTGCTTGTTGGGGGGCGACTGTTCAGAGGTAGGGAGGGGGCGACATGAGTTGGGAGGACAGCAGGAAAACAGATCCCGGCTGTGTTTTCGACAGCTTCTCCTCCGCCCTGCACGTGCGCCGAGCGCGGGCCGCGTTCCTGCACCGGGTTTCCGCGCCCGGCCTGAGTCCCGCGGCCCGAGCCCCGCGGCGCCGGGGTTGAGTGGCGGGCCGGGGTGGGCGCGCGGCGGGGGTGTTGTGGCGATGACGTAGGGGCCGCGCCGTGGGGAGGGGCGGCGGGAAGCCGTGGCGAGATTAAGTAATGAGAACTTGGGCCCAGTGTTGGTTTGTTTTTTTTTTTTTTTTTGCTTTTTGTTTTTTTTTTTTTGCTTTTTCCCAAGCATGGAAGGGCCGAGTGTATTCGTCTCCTTTCTGACCTCCCAGGTGAAATGAGGGCTGAGGAGTAGCTTAGAGAATTGGGAGAACTTTGTTTTGCGGCTGTTATTATTGCTGTGTCTGGTGGGGAGGAAGGCGGCTTGGGATCCGGGGACATATGGACCGGTCTTTCTAACGTGGACTTCCCCTCCCCCTCTCGCTTCCTGTACACTTTTCCAGATTTAAGAGACTCCCGAAGGTGGGCAGGTAGAATGGAGATGGCAGAGATCTCTTTGGGTATAGATGGGCCTGGCGAAGTAATGGAGTAATTTCTCGGTTTTGGAGAAGGCAAGTGGTGAGGAAAAGACCGCAGGGAGGCCTCGCTTCTGCTTCTCTGCCTTGCTGGGTAGAGAGCTGAGGACGGCACTGGGATGGCCAGGGGAAGGGAAGGGAAGGGAAGGCCAGTGGGAGATAAATCCTCTCGCCCTGTCCCCTGGCAGCTCTAGCCCTCATGCTGGGATGGCAGAAGATGAGCCTGATGCTAAGAGCCCCAAGACTGGGGCAAGGGCCCCCCAAGGTGGTGCCGAAGCTGGGGAACCCACCAACCTTCTTCAAAGGCTCCGAGGTACCATTTCGTAAGTACTCATCACTGTTGCCAGATCCTGTTCCAGACCTCAGGATAGATCCCCGGAGCCCTTGCCTCCTCCAGAGATGAAGTGCCTCTCCTGAGGCAGTGCCTCTGAGCAGGGGGAGATTCTTGGTCCTGGTAGCAGTTTTTGAGCACCTGCAAGGAATTTTGGTCTTTCCCCCTCCCTAGCAATCCAGCAGAGGGATGGGAAAACCTTGTGTGTGACCTCCAGTTTTCTCTTTTTCCCCACAGCAAGGCCGTGCAAAACAAAGTAGAGGGAATCCTGGTAAGTGTGTTGGGAAGAGGACAGTAGAGATGACATTGGCGGGGGTGAGCATGGTGGGTCTGACAACCACTAAGTCAGCTGGACTCTGTTAAAAGGATCAGAGGGTCCTACGTTGGGTCCTTCTTGGCCTTATTATTTCTCTCCTGCCCTTGTTCCCTCCTACCTCAGCAAGATGTACAGAAATTCTCAGACAATGACAAGCTGTATCTCTACCTTCAGCTCCCCTCAGGGCCGAGCATTGGAGACAAAAGGTAGGATTTTGGTGCTAGCGTGTTAGAGGTTCTGATTCTTAAAGAGTCTCAATGGGAGGGGGCAAGGACATAACTGCTGTCCTTGACCAAGAAAGAAAGCCCTCCGGGTGTGGTGGCACAGGCCTGTAATCCCAGTACTCAGGAGGCTGAGACAGGATGATAGCAGGTTCCAGGCCAGTGTGCGGTAACTTAGTGAGACTCTGTTTCAAAATAAAAAAGGGTCTGCGCCATACTATCCTGAATGCTCCTGATCGCATCTGAAAAATAAAATGGGTTGGGGGTGTATCTCAGTGGTAGAATGCCCCTGGGTTCAACCCCCATTACCAAAAACATTAGAAGAGAGGCCTGTGCCCTGGCTTGGTTTTGCAGGGAAAGGTGGATCTGGGGGAACTAATTTGGACCAGCACTGTTGAGGTGGTAGTATGGGGAGAAGCAGGACAACTGTGAAGTCTTAGTAATGCTTGTCCCTTTTATTTCTCTTGCAGCTCAGAGCCAAGTACACTCAACAATGAGGAGTACATGTATGCCTACCGGTGGATCCGTAACCACCTGGAAGAGCACACGGACACCTGTCTGCCAAAGCAGAGCGTTTATGATGCCTACCGGTGGGTGGGAGGGGTGGGGCTAGCACCACTCCTCACCCAGGAGAGCTCCCTGACCTCATGGAGCCTGACGTCTTAAGGGGCTCCCCACACTTGATCCCCAGGGACCCTATGAACTCACCTATGGGTCCTTCTCTGAGTACCTTCCTCCTCTGCCCCCCACTCACTCAGGAAGTACTGCGAGAGCCTCGCCTGCTGCCGCCCGCTCAGCACAGCCAACTTTGGCAAGATCATCAGAGAGATCTTCCCTGACATCAAGGCTCGAAGGCTTGGTGGCCGGGGTCAGTCCAAGTATCCTTGCCTGGAGAGGTTGGGGCTGGAGGACCTGGGGGGAAGAGGAACACAGGGTGTGGTGAGCCAGGAGTGGAAACAGCCCGACTTGCCTGAGGGGTTAGCTGCTCCTTAACTTGGATCAGGTATTGCTACAGTGGCATACGAAGGAAGACCTTGGTGTCTATGCCACCCCTGCCTGGACTTGACCTAAAGGGTTCTGAGAGTGTAAGTAACGCCCCTCCAGCTCACTCTTCTCTCTCAGGTAAAAGTCAGGGGTCTTTGGGACACGTTTTCTTTTCAAGTACTGGGATTACGAGCATGCGCCACCACGCCTGACTTGGGACGTGTTTTGAGGGTCATTCTGTACGTTGCTTCCTGGTGCCCTTCTGCCTACCCTATGGCAGAGGAGGAGAGCTTGTGGGTTTCTGGGTTGGGATGGGAAAGACTACTCCCATCCCCCATCTGGCCTCCACTCTGGCTTTGGTCAGTAGTGTCGGGGGAAGGGGCCTTTAGCGTAGACTGTGATTGGGCATGTCCTTCCCACCACAGCCAGAAATGGGTCCAGAAGTCACCCCGGCACCTCGGGATGAATTGGTAGAGGCAGCCTGCGCCCTGACCTGTGACTGGGCAGAGCGAATCCTGAAACGGTCCTTCAGTTCCATTGTGGAGGTCGCCCGCTTCCTGCTACAGCAGCATCTCATCTCTGCCCGATCTGCACATGCCCATGTGCTTAAGGCCATGGGGCTTGCTGGTGGGTGGCCCTTCTTATGTTTGAGAACCCCTTGACTACTTTCAACTTTAAACATCTTGCTCTGGGGGACCCCCACCCCCCTTTATTTTGGTGCTGAGGAGTGAACCCAGGGGCATTCTACCTCTGAGCTATACCCCACCCCCTGCCCTATTTTTTTTTTTTAAATTTTTTGGTACTGGGGATTGAACCCAGGGCATTCTACCTTGGAGCTACACCCCCAGCCCTATTTTATCTTTGTTTTGAAACAGGGTCTCTCTAGGTTGATGAAAGTCTCGCTATTTGCTGAGCCTGTCCTCGAACCTGTGATCCTCCTGTCTCAGCCTCCCAAGTACTGGGATTACAGGCGTGTGCCACCATGCCCAGCCAGCCCTTTTTATTTTGAGAAATGTCTCTCTAAGATGGACAAGCTGGCCTTGAACTTGCAGTCCTGCTCAGCCTCCCGAGTTGCTGGGATTACAGTCATGCGCCACATGTGTTAGACCACCTGCTCTTCCCTGCCTCTCCCAGGCTGCCAGGTGGTTAGAATCACCTCACGCCTCCATTCCTCAGTTCCTCCTCACCCTCACTTTATTACCTTTTCTGGCACCTCTGCAGAAGAGGACGAACATGCTCCCCGGGAACGGTCAACTAAATCCAAGAATGGTGTAGAGAACCTGGAAGGTGGAGCCCCAAAGAAACCAGAGAGACCAGCCCAGGTGAGGAGGTTAATGCGCCTGACTTTGCTGCCCTGGGTTGGGGCCTAGTATGCCCTTCCCCTGGCGGGTTCCCTACTTTTTCACTTTCACGCCTCTGATGTCTGCATTCCCTCTAGTATTCCATCTTCACACCTTATTGTGGTTCTCTCTGCTTTTTAGCCTCCGAAGGAGCCGGAGGTCCGAGCGGGGGCTGGTCCCCCAGCGCGTGGAGAGCGGAAGAAGAGCGTGATCGAGAGCTCGGCCCCGGCAGCCAATAGCCCGCAGGTTAATGCCCTAGTGGCCCGGCTGCCTCTGCTCCTTCCCCGGGCCCCTCGCTCACTTATCTCACCAATCCGAGTCTCTTCACCCATCCTGGCCCCCAAACTTTCTCCGGGCACCCTGAAAGTGACGGCGTTGCCTCTGCCCAGTAGGGCTGGGGGCCCCCCAGCGGCTGTGCCTGTCATTAACATGATCTTACCTACTGTTCCTGCTTTGCCCGGGCCTGGGCCTGGGCCTGGGCGAGCTTCACCTGGGGGAATCACTCAGCCCCAGAGCACAGAGAACAGGGAGGTAGGCATAGGTGGTGACCCAGGACCCCGTGACAAGGGCATCAAGAGGACAGCTGAAGTCCCTGTGAGGGAGGCCAGTGGGCAGGACCCACCAGCTAAAGCAACCAAGCAGGACACAGAGGATACAGCAAGTGATGCCAGACGAAAGCGGGGGCGACCTCGAAAAAAGTCAGGTGGAAGTGGGGAAAGAAACTCCACCCCCGAGAAGTCAGCAGCAGCCAAGGACTCTGCCCGGTCCTCAAGGTCACCATGGGAGACCTGGGGCTCAGGAGGGGAGAGCAACTCAGCTGGAGGGTTGGAGAGACCAGGGCCAGTGAGAGAGGCCGAGCGGGGGCCAGTGCTTGCCCAGGGGCAGGGGGACAGTGCTGTGCCCAAAGGAGGAAGGGGCCCCAGTTCCCGGCAAGCCAAAGAAGAAGATAAAATTTCTCCTGTCACCCCAAAAGTGAGTGTCATCAAGGGCAGTAGAAGCCAAAAGGAGGTTCTTCCATTGGTAAGGGGAGAGGTAGACGCTGCAGCACAGGGCAATAAAGGCTTGAAGGGGCATGTGCTTCAAAGTTCCTTAACCCATGAGCGTAAAGACCCCAAAGCAACACCCCCATGACGGACAGGTCTATGGGGAAGCGTGTCTGTACCCATGTGTTAACTCTGCCTGACTGCTTGGTAGAGAGGCCCCTCGCTGCACTTGCTTCTCATTGGCTCTTCTTTCCCTAAAGGAGTCCATTCTCCTCTGTATAGACAGCTGAGTCACCCAGTCTTAGAGTGCCTGGTGACTGCCTCTGACCTTTCCAGCTCAATGCCTCAGCTTTAGCGCAACCAATAAATCTGCAGTGACTTTCTATTACCTGAATCCCTGTGCTCTACTGTGGGAAGAGAGGAATGGGGTAAGTATGATAAATATACAGATTAGAGATCTGGTTTTCAGTCATGGGAAACCTAACTTAAACTGGCTTAAGATAAAAAGGATTGCCTGGCACCTGTAATCCCAGCTACTCAGGAGGCTGAGGCAGGAGGATTGCAAATTTGAGGCCAGCTCCAGCAATTTAAGGAGGTCCTGTCTCACAATAAAAATAAGAGCCAGTTGTGTTGGCACATCCCTGAAGTCCTAGTACTTGGGAGGCTGAGACAGGAAGGTGGCAGGTTCGAAGGCAGCCTCAGCAATTTAGGCTCTCAACAACTTAGTGAGACCCTGTTTCCAAATAAAAGATACAGTAGGCCTGGGGGTGTGGCTTAGAGATAGAATGCTGCTGGGTTTGATCCCCAGCACCACATACACAAAAAGATTAAAAGCGGGGATACAGCTTAGTGGTAAAGCGCTTGCCTAGCATGTGTTAGACCCTGGGTTTGATCCCCAGTACCATATGTACACATGAAAGAAAAAAAGGATTTACTGTCCTATGTAACTAGAAAGTGCAGGGTGTAGAGCTGGCTCCACATGAAGCTTGATCTAGTCACTCGGCATGCCTCTAAATACCTGGTGATTTTTAGTCTCACTGCTCCACCTGATGTAAAGTCATCTGAAGCCTGGGCCACTTTGTAGCTATCAACACTCCTAGGATTACACGTGGCCAATTTATGTCCAACCAGAAAGAGGGGGGGGTTACTGTGCCAGGAATTCCGGCCAAAGGTCCAAGATTCACTGATCCAGCCTGGATCACACGTTACCCCTGAAGAATCTGTGTCCAGGAGAATGGTATGCTAATTTGCTTGTTCTATACCCTGGGCCATATCTTTGGGAAAAAACAGTGTGTTCAGCCTCCTCCCGATCCTAGAGTCCCCAAACGGAGGCTGGCTGGGAGAGTTGCTGGGAGGTAGCTGACACCCAGCTACAACCTTGCTAGGTTGAGATCAGCTAGGCCTGTTGCTTTCCACCTTTTATCCTCAGTCTTTTCCCTTCCTGTGGCTGTAACCTCTTTCCTCTTGTTATAGTCTCAGAAGGAAGGCGAGGTAGGCAGGTCACTCTTTAGGGACTCTGTCTTCAGTCTCACTTGGATGGCAACCCCCTTTCCCACTTATCTCAGAGATGGAGCCCCTGCCTTTTCCTGATTTGAGTTTTCACTTTCTCATCCCCGCCTCCCTAGCTCCCAGTCTAGTGCCACCAACTGGAGTGACTTACTTCCTAGTCATTTCATTAAATTAATTCTGTATCCACCAGATGTCAGTCTCTTGTTATACATGTCAGGACGTAGCTAGGACCGCAGGGTTTGGGCTAGATGTATGGAATGAAGGAGGTTGTTCTGCACGTCAGGAAGCACTAATGGGAAGGGGACCCAGACCCTCCAGGTGCGCCCCAGTGAAAAGCAGTAAACCAACCCATATTTATTAAGGACCTATTTTGTCCTCTGCATAGGATAGCTTCTGTCAGGGAATCTTGGCTCTTCCCAAGAAATAGATTTTCTTTCAGGGAGATACTTCTTTGTCCATTTATTTCCACCACAGCAGATTTTTTAAAAAAATTATATTATGTAAGATTTGATATCTATAAAGAATATATGTAACATGAATAAATTATGAATATAATAATAAAATGAGTACTTATGACCCATCCCTCAATTCACATATTAAAATGAGAAATACCATTGAGTTTATGTCCTTCCCTATTCTGTTCCCACCCCCACCTCTTAGAGGTAAGCACTGTCCTTAATTCTGTGTCTTTTAATTACTTGTTATATATATATTAATCATATATGTATATATTCTTTTAAAAAGTATTATTTAGTTTTGCTTGTTTTTTAGCTTTACAAAAGTGTTGTAATCTATTAGTCCTTGAAGTTTGCTCTTTTGCACTTAACCATTGTTTCTAAGATTCATCCATGTTTTGTAAGGGCTGCGATTGGTTCATTTTTATCTGTATAATATTCTGTCAAGTGCATAAACCACAAAGTATTTGGCCATTCACCTATCAATGGATATTTGGGCTGTTTCCAGTTTTTTGCTATTACAAACTGCTGCTATGAACTTCTTGTACATGTTAATGCCTTTGTTTTTTTAGAAAGAATTCTAAAGCCTAGTGTGGTGGCACACACTTATAATCCCAGTACTTGGGAGACTGAGACCGGAGGATCCGGGTTCACGGCCAGCCTCAGCTACTTAGTGAGGACCTCTGCAACTTAGTGAGACCTTGTTTCAAAATAAAGAGTAAGTGCCTGGTGTGGTGGTGCACGCTTGTAATCCCAGTGCTTTGGGAGGCGGAGACCGGAGGATCCGGGTT
The DNA here is from genome assembly GCA_004027185.1 of Glis glis. NCBI lineage: Eukaryota > Metazoa > Chordata > Mammalia > Rodentia > Gliridae > Glis > Glis glis. Next base: position 3,980 of record PVJS01055173.1, on the reverse strand, counting down.
CACAGCCAGCCTCAGCTCTCGCGCGCTCTCTCTCTCTCTCTCTCTCTCTCTCTCTCTCCCACACCCGTCTCTCTCTCTCTCTCTCTCTCTCCTTAGGCCCTCCGCAACTTTGTGAGACCCAGTTTCAAAATAAAGTATAAAAAATAGGGCCGGGGGTGTAGCGCAGAGGTAGGACGCCCCTGGGTTCAATCCCCGGTACCGCAAAAAAAAAAAAAAATCAAAATAAAAGAAAAAACTGGGCATGGTGGTGCACGCTTGTAATCCCAGTACTTGGGAGGCGGAGACCAGAGGATTGGGGTTAGCGGCCAGCCTCAGCTACTTAGTGAGGCCCTCCACAACTTCGTGAGACCTGGTTTCAAAATAAAGTATAAGAAATAGGGCTGGGAGTATAGCCCGGAGGTAGAATGCCCCTGGGTTCAATCCCCAGTCCCACAAAAAAAGAAAGAATTCAAGCCGGGCTTGGTGGTGCACGCTTGTAATCCCAGTACTTGGGAGGCTGAGACTGGAGGATCTGGATTCGCGGCCAGCCTCAGCTACTTAGTGAGGCCCTCTGTAACTTAGTGAGACCCTGTTTCAAAATAAAGAACAAAAAATAGGGCTGGGAGTGTAGCTCGGAGGTAGAATGCCCCTGGGTTCAATCCCCGGTACCACAAAAAAAAAAAAAAAGAATCCTAAAGAGGTTTCTAAGATGGTCCTTTTGGTCTGTACATCCTCTGAGTTATTCCTTTTCTTATTTTCTGAGAGTTTACATCAGATTGAAACAAACTATTTCTTGAATGTTTGGTAAAACTCACCTGTAAAGCCACCTTATCCTGGTATTTATGGGAATAATTTTAACTATTGGTTCAATTTTTTTTTTTTTTGCGGTACTGGGGATTGAACCCAGGGGCATTCTACCTCCGAGCTACACCCCCAGCCCTATATTTTTATTCTTTATTTGGAAACAGGGTCTCACTAAGTTGCGGAGGGTCTTACTAAGTAACTGAGGCTGGCTGTGAACCTGTGATCCTCCTGTCTCAGCCTCCCAAGTACTGGGATTACAGGCGTGCACCACCACACCCAGCTTATTTGGGCTTTCTTGATTCAGTTTTAGGTAGTTTTTTTCTAGAATTTTTGTGCATTTCATCTCTCTCTGTCTTTTTTTTTTTTACATAAAGTTTGTGGGTTGGTTTTTGTTGTTATAATTTTTGGGGTTTTGTTTATTTGGTACTGGGGATTGAAGCCAGGGGCATTCTACCTCCAAACTACATCCCCAGCCCTTTTTGTTATTTGGAAATAGGGGCTTGCTAAATTGCTGAGGGTCTTGTTAGGTTGCTGAGGTTGGCCTGGAACCTGCAATCTTCCTGTCTCAGCCTCCTAAATACTGAGACTACAGGTGTGTGCCACTGTGCCTGGCTCTGTTTTCTTTTTTGCCTCTGCTCTCTGGGTAGTCACATTCTCCTTTTCATTTCTACTGTTTGCTTGTGCCTTCTCTGATTTTCCCTTGGTCAACTGTATCAGAAATTGGTGTATTTTATTTGTATATCTTCAGATACTACTTTGAGCTTTGTTGGTTCTCATTCATTCATATTCTCTGTCTGTCTGTCTGTCTGTCTGTCTCTCTCTCTCTCTCTCTGTGTGCTGGGGATTGGACCCAAGGATACTCTACCACTGAGCTATATATCTCCAGCCCTTTTTATTTTTAATTTTTTTTTTTTTTTTTTTTGCAGTACCGGGGATTGAACGCAAGGGCATTCTACCTCCGCGCTACGCCCCCGGCCCTATTTTTTATACTTTATTTTGAAACCAGGTCTCACGAAGTTGTGGAGAGAGAGACTAAGTAGAGAGAGAGAGAGAGAGAGAGAGAGCTGAGGCTGGCCGCGAACCGGATCCTCTGGTCTCCTCCTCCCAAAGTACTGGGATTACAAGCGTGCGCCACCACGCCTGGCTTATTTTTAATTTTGAGACAGGGTCTTGCTAAATTGCCCAGGCCTCAACCTCCTGGGTAACTGGGATTACGGGTGTGCACCATTATGGTTAGATAGTCCTCTCTCTTAAATGTGTTTTCCATTTCATTATAGATTTTTATCTATAGTATCTCCTTCTGTTTTCTAAAGGTTTTATGTTCACGTGTGTATGTGTGTGTGTGTGTTGTACTAGGGATGTAACCCAAGGGCATTCTACCTTCAAGCTACATCCCCAGCCCTATTTTATTCTTTTATTTTGAAACAGGGTCTTACTAAGTTACAGAGGGCCTAAGTTGCTGAGGCTGGCCTAGAACCTGCGAGCCTCCTGTCTCAGCCTTCCAAGTACTGGGATTATAAAAGTCCGCCACAACGCCCGGCTCTTTTTTTGGGGGGGTACTAGGGATTGAACCCAGGGACATTCTACCTCTAAGCTACACCCCCCAGCCCAATTTTATTTTTATTTTAAAACAGGGTCTTGCTAGGTTGCTGAGTCTCGTCATGTCGCTGATGCTGGTCTCAAACCTGCCATCCTCCTGTCTCAGCCTCCCAAGTACTGGGATTACAGGTGTGTACCACCACACCCAGCTCTTAATGTTATATATATTTTTTCCTTTAGTGTTTTTCTTTGCTTCCTTCCTTTTCTTCTTCTTTTTTTTTTTTTTTTTTTTTTTTGAGACAGACTCTCCCTCTGTTGCCAAGGCTGGCTTTGAACTCCTGGACTCAAGTGATTCTCCTGCCTCATCCTCCCAAGTATCTAGGACTATAGGCATGTACTGCCATGCCCAACTGTCTTACTACCTTACTTTATTTTATTTTATTTCTTTATTTATTTTTTGCAGTACTGGGGATTGAACCCAGGGGCATTCTATCTCTGAGCTACACCCCCACCCCTATTTTTTGTTCTTTATTTTGAAACAGGGCCTCACTAAGTAGCTGAGGCTGGCTGCGAACCCAGATCCTCCAGTCTCAGCCTCCCAAGTGCTGGGATTACAAGCGAGCGCCACCACGCCTGGCTTACTACCTTACTTTCTAATGAACTTAGCAGTGCATGAAAAATTATGTCATTCCTATAACTTATCCAGAATCTAGTTGTATTTTAAAGGGAGAGCCCTGCCAGGGGGCACTTGTTAGAAGCAGGTTTCCTTAGACACTGTCTTCAGACATTCTAGTTGGGAAGATAGACAAGTAAATAGTGAGCACAGTGTGAGTTCTGCGAGTCACGAGACGAACATGGAAGCCCAGGGGAACGGCACATAGGTCAGACGGGGATGTGAGGGGACTGGAGTTAGCAGGACAAGTCTAAAGAATCTGTTGTTTATTTTTGTGATTAATAATCAGCTTTTTGTGGTTAATAATCAGCTTTCTTTAGAAACATAAGGAAATGCTATATTCACAAAGCATATTGAATAGGGGAATTAATGTCACATCCTGCTGATTCCATCCTATGAGAGCACTTTAAGCATTTTCTATATATAGTGGATAGATAGAAAATCTCACAGTATTTCTTACAAAATGCTCATGGGGGGGGGCTGGAGTTCTAGCTCAGAGGTTGAGTGCTTGCCTAGCATGCACAATGCACAAGGCTCTAGGTTTGATCTCAACACGACACATACACACACAAAAGAAGGCAAGCAAGCAAAAAGAATAACAAATGCTCAGCTGGGCGTGGTGGCGCACGCTTATAATCCCGGTACTTGGGAGGCTGAGACAGGAGGATCACAGGTTTGCAGCCAGCCTCCTCAGCTACTTAGTGAGGCCCTACACAACTTAGTGAGACCCTGTTTCAAAAATAAAGAATAAAAATAGGGCTGGGAGCTGGGCATGGTGGCACACGCTTGTAATCCCAGTACTTGGGAGGCTGAGACTGGAGGATCCGGGTTTACAGCCAGCCTCAGCTCCTTAGTGAGGCCCTCTGCAACTGAGACCCTGTTTCAAAATAAAGAATAAAAAATAGGGCTGGGGGTGTAGCCTGGAGGTAGAATGCCCCTGGGTTCAATCCCCAGTACTGCAAAAAAAAAAAAAAAAAAAAAAGGA